>JBAMCP010000269.1:0-68083 GCA_037075105.1 Lissocephala sabroskyi
TGCGATGGGGCGCACGTGCGTTTTAAGTTCTTCCGCCGCTGATTTATCTCTAGCACACGTCTACCGCCCTCTCCTCCCAAAGGCACCCACGCTTTATATCCCTGTGGGCCATAGAAATTTCTAGTATGCATATAATGAGCATTCGCTGTTGTGAAGTTTTACGGGCGGGGCCTATGATGTGTGAGGAAGCAGAGAAATTTTTTTTTTAGCTAGCCGGCGGCATTTGGCGGACCCATGGTCCGAGATTTGCATTTGTTGATTCGGTTGGTCAGGGCAGCGTGTTTCTGCGGCTGAGCTGTCTATTCATAAAAATTAAATTATATTTTACCCATAGCTGTAATTGAGCTGATTCTCTTTTAAATCATTTAAGACAACAGTATTTTAAATTTCTTGCATTTGATGTGAGTTAAAAAAAAATAATTTCATTGCATAGTTTTCGGGGCCCTATAAGCTGCTGTGGTAGTTTCATTTGAATGGAATGTTAGTTTGTTTATCCAATGATTACACAAATTTACAAATAATTTATTAATTAAAAAATGTCTAAAACTGTTTTTCATATAAGCGTATATAGATTAATTTCGGAGCGCATTATGAGGACTGAAGGAAATTACGAAAACTAAACTGCATTTTACTTTTAATCGCAAAAGTTCCGTTTCTTTAGAATCCTTAGAATTCAGTTTTTCATGTATTAGAAATTCCACAGAGATCGATCACAATAGCAAGCACGCAGTGAATTGTAGATTTTCTTTTTAGTCCGACTCGAATTATGGACCATTAAAGGGCCACTTGGGTTTTTATAAATTTAGGAATGTTAGAAAAGTTAATTTGCATAGTCAGTCAAACGCCAATTACCTAGTTCCTAAACGTAAATAATCATTTGATTCCATAAAATAAGTGGCGGCAACACCAACGTGAGGAAAGCTCAAATTAATTGGGCTAATTAAATGATGGAGTCACTGAATCGACTTGACTTAAGGCTTAAGGATGCTTCTACGCACTTCAAGAGAGGGGAGTTGGATGCCAATTAACCCAAATTCGCCAACTAGAGGAGCAGCGACATTGAAAAAGACCTGGAAATTCCATCATCGAAATTGCCAACCAACAACACACACACGGACTCCGAGCCTGGTATGCATTTCGATGACAAAGTGAAAGTGCTGCCAGTAACACAAAATTCCAACCCGCTGGACAATGAAAAATCTTAAGAATTTCAAAAGGAACTAGCGAGTCGCAGAACGACGATTGGGAGGGCGCTAAGGAGTTGTGCATAGAGAAGAGTTGGTCGCTGGACAGCCAGTCAGCTTACGTTTTTCTCTTTTTGCATTATCTGCCGGCTGCAGAAATGAAAAATTTATATAGATATTAATACAGCCGACCCCCTAATTCCACCCACGGGCTCCTGCCTGCCGAGCATGAAAGACTCAGCGATTTATAAAAGCAGTCCCCGGTCGGAAATCGCAGCTGCCGGCTGGAGGAGACCTCAGTGCGTTTATTTTTTCCTTCTTTATATATGAAAGCTTGTGTTATTGGGCAGCTTTTATCCTTTAAAAAAGTGTATTAAGCTGATAGTTTCCTTGTTGGGTAATGGAAATTAAAGGGATTGTGTGTCGATGGCGCAGTTGAAAGGAATTTTAGAGAACCTTCATTTTGTGTTCTAGCCTTCATTAAAATCAAATTTTTATGGGACAATTACCATAATAAAATTTAAGACTATTGAAGGCAGAGTGTAAAAAATGTGCTTGAATTCTAAGATTTAAATCTGGACTTCTGGAATTCAGATTTGCGACTTTAAGCCATACCAAAGACCGGAAGCAGGGGCTCACTGAATATTCAACCATCAATTTAAGTTTAATCAACCTACAGACTATGGACTTCTACGGTATATGATATACAATGAATTGCTCGCTACTTTGAAGTCCTTTCACCTTAAAATTATATTTTTATCGTCATTGGAGGTATACAAATATTTGAGTGTATTTTTCTGTCAACATTTCAACCGTTTATTTATTTTTAGATTTATCTTGAAAAGTAATTTGGATTTAAAGCCCCTCCTCCTTTCTTCGGCCGATTTGGCTAAATAGTCGCAGTCGTCCGGTTAAAATCCTCAGACAGCATGCCAGACAATGTCCTCATACCCGGCGAGTCCTTTCCAATTATATGTCGCTCTAATTACACGGGTAAGCCGCCGGTTGTCGTCCGTCGACTGCCCAGTTTCGGTGGGGCATCGTAATTAAATTGAAATGAGGACCGCGATGGCGTTGTAAATTTCTATTATGGGTAAATTTTCCTGCCAGACGAGTGTGGTGACCGCAGGCTCGAAACAACAATTTTGCGGTGGTCAAGCTGAAGCCAGACGAATACAAAATGCTCTTTCGGAAGCCCAATGGGAAGGTAGTTGGCGGCCTCGGCTTTCATTTAAACTGAAGAAGGCAATGGAACAATGCTGCCAGCCGATTTAAAATGTATTAAATATATACCCACCCGCTCATTCGAGCTCTCTCGCTATCTTTCAACGGGGCCTGAGCATATGTGGAGAGAAGTTTGTATGCAAATACGGTTGAAGGGGGGGCATCGACGACCCTGACGGTTGTAGTGGTTGAGCGCCGTGTGTAGTGAGCTGTAAGGCGCGAGCATACATTTACATATATTTAAATTTGCATACACGGCAGAGGCACACGCGCCCGCCCAGCCTCGCGAACGGTCACACCGACACGTCTTTCAATTTACACGCGGCACTGGCGACAAACATCATTAAGCTGCAAACAGTTGCCTTTTAAAATCAGTCATCCCTGCCGCCACCTCCGCCTTATGCAGCTCCATGTACTCTCCCCCGTCGGGTTCTTGCCAGTGTTAAATTTGATTTGTTGGCGGCTACATGAGGGAGTGGGCGAAAATAAGAATCGCACACAAATTGATTTGCGCATTGGGAAATGGTAGGTGGGCTAGCATTGCGTGCAACTGACAGACCCCTCGCTCTCGCCTTCCCTCATTCTCTGCTCTTCACGTGTGAGCCTGAGCTTTACTTAAACAAGCAAAAACACCCGGTGCCCCCGACGCCCACGCACGTACACTCAAACAGACGAGAAGCCTGTCAGACGCGAGCGACTTTCGGTGTGAGTAAAGTTGGGGGCGCCCACTTGCCTAAGTGGCTGACGATGCCTCTGCCACAGTCATTGGCACAGATCTGGTCGAACCCTCTGCCATTTCATTTTTCCTCGCAAATTGATGGGATATGCATGATATAAGCTATAAGGGAGCAAGCCTCCTAAGGCCCGCGCTGCTAAGTAGGCAATACTTATGCGCATTGATTTGGTCGGAACGGTTGAAGGAGGCAGGGCTGGGCCGGTATTGTATTTCATGTGATTAACATGCTCACTTGGAAAATTCATTAAAACATTTCAGGCGACCCGATAATGCCGGGAGTGCCTTTATTGGAAGACTAATTAGTGACGGAACTCCACACACGCGCGTGGATTGAATTACTTAATCGCGAAGAGACTAACAGCTCAATACATTGATTTATATTAATATTCAGGGAATTGAAATAAATTTTAGACTGTAAGTCTTGAGAAAAAGGCGAATGCAAATTCCAAAATTATATCTATTCCCGAAGATTTTTTCTTTCTGAAGGAGGAATATCAATGTACCATAAAGAGTCCTTTTTGAGAGCTCTTTTCATTCCCCCACTTGAAAGTTGCCGGCAATTAAAACAAATTCAATTTCCTATAAATTTTAACTTTTCTGCCGCGCCACCCACCAACAAGTGGCAATCATTATAAAGTTCTTTACCTAACGAACGGCCCCTTAAGCCCCACCCTCCATGGAGTTGTTTGCATCTGATTAAAAATAACAAGCGACGGAACAAACTTTTCATTCGACTCACCTGACTACGGCAGTCGAAGCGCGAGAAAGGCATGGGGGGTGGTAGGGGAATTATTCTGATAATTTTAAAATTCAATTTAAAATCGGCTCATATTTCAATTCGAGACTCTCGAACGGACTCACATCACAGGGATATTCCCTGTGAAGGGAACATGCGAAATTTCTGTAATTTTATATGCGTGGGCTAATAAATTTGCCACATTTTTCTTACATAACCAGCATTTGTCAGTGACAGCCTCACCGAGCCGCGCGAGCCTCAGCCGCCTGCAGATTTCCTGGAGGTAGCTGAACTCCCCTAACCATCCGCTTGAGAGCAGAACGCAGGTCTTTTTTTAAGTCTTGTTTTCATTTCCGTTTGTTGAATTTTTTAATGGCACAAAATGAACCCCGGATTTTTATATTCGGCTGTCGACTTTATGACTTATTTGCCAATCAGTGAGTAAATCACTTTTCTGCGCGCCGCACTCCACAAGATTGTAATTACGAAATCCATCAATGGAAGGGCGCGGAGGGGTGGCATTTGATGCCGCCGCCCTCAGGCAGACGTCGCCCTTGCATTGACTGCATTTGACATTTGATGCATTCGCCCAATAAAGTCAGTCAAGTGGGTGGCATGGACCGGCATCAGGGAAAGCTCTAAAATTTTCTTATTTGCCGCCTGACTGACGTTAATTCGACTAAGAAGAGAGTAAGTCAAAATAAAACACGCAACGCCCGGCAAATAAATGCATTCCATTCGCCCCCCTCGGGCCTTGTCGACTGCGCTCCGCTTCGGCTCGGCAGAAAACAACGTAAAATCGACACAAATTCCCCAGGACTCAAGCGTTTTGTGTCCGTGAACACCCAAGGATAAAATGCATTTGCCCACAACCACCCAATCACCCGCACCCACGCAGACATACAGCCACTCAAAGCATATTTGCATCCAAATTTCGGGCAATACACACAAACAAACGAGGTCGGCACGGGCGGTAGGGCCAGCTGAGGGCGTAGCCCGTTTGTGGTGGGCTAAAGCGCTGCAATTGCCGTAGTACCACCAGCGAGGCGTAACCCACAAATTCACCCCGAAATAGCAAAAAAGAAAATAAAAGGACCGGACGTTTTTGCATCTGCCTGGAAATGCACTGAGAGAAAACAGAGCCACCCGGCCTTTCGACAAATTCTTCAAGTAAAATAAATTTACACACTTTTTAATACCTAAATATTTAGGAAAAAATAGCTTACACAACTTTATTTTAAGCATTACACTCAGTTAATCAGTCGTGAACTTAAATGTAGACTTCAGATTCCGACAGGCATATTAGATCCGGAGAGAAGGACAGTTGATTAGGAAATCGGCTGTCAGATATGTCAAAATGTTTTTGTAATATATTTAATATTTGTAGTTCTTAAGAAGGCTAAAAATGAATCAATTTATTTTCTATACCACCGAATGAGAAATGATAGAAAACTGAAATCAATAAAGGAAAAAACTTTGTTCCTACTTTCGTTTCCGTACTTCTACCCATATAAAAAGAAACACATTCTAGGTTCGCGTCTTTCAGTGCAATTGACTACGACTACCCATTTCGATCGCTTTGTGCACTCAATGCAGGTGAGCGCGAGTCAGGCAGAGCGGTCGTCGGCTGCCGTCGTCGTCGCGGCCACCGAACGGAGCACAAAAAATGGCCCTGCCACCCCCAGAAGACACATAAAAATCTGTCAGTTTGGTAACCGCTCGCGCATGTATCGCAATCAACTTTCTTCTTTTTTATGCCCGGCCAAGCTGTTGTTTGTTCGGGTCGCTGGCGTAACCAAACAGAGTTTTTCTCGCACTGAACGAGCAATCCTTTGGCAGCCGCGACAGCTGCCGAGGTGAGAGGATGCCAAAGGCTTCGTTAGGCGGGCCGAGGCTGACTTGGCATCCGATACGCCAAATGAATGTGGCGGCCACACGGATCAGGCTGAGCAGGCCGGATTCACATCACTGGCTGGCTGACGAACTGGCTGACGGACTGTGGGCCATTTGGTGGTGGGCCAGAGCAAAGTATTTATATGAATTGCCTAGCGGTTTGATTGAAAGCACCGACATAAGTTCGATTCCAGCACAAATTGAATTCGGCAGCTTCAAACTAAAGGATTTTTCACTCAAAGGCAAGTGGACGTCCGAGGGGAGTCCTTAAATGTAATCAAGACCGCCCGTTTGTCTGTCTCCTCCTGGGACAGGAAGCGCTTCATTTGCGAGGCAAACAGAACAGCCGAGCTGAGAAAGAAATCAGCGTTCAATTAATGCTAATCATGTCAATTTGGGTCAGCCGGGGAATGGCGGACCAAACTGACTGTTAAATCAAGTAAATAACAAACTAAGAGCGGCCAAGCAATTAGACAAAGAGCAACAAAAATAGGCGAGCGGAGCAGAGTGGCAGGGACGGAACGGGTGGGAAAGCTCAGCAAAACATTGACAATTGCAAAATCCATTTAGCACAAAAGGATAAACGACAGGCCAGGCCGTGGGCAAGAGAATTGCGCGGGGCGACACCTGACAGCCCAGCCAAAGCCAAGCTGATTGAGGTTCAGGCTCTCGTCCGCCCCACCCACTCCTCACAATGGAATGTAGCACAGTGTACACTGTGCATTTTAGCGTTAATTCAATTATCGCTTATTGACATCAATTTAGCGGCTGCGCGGGCCAGGACGGCGGCAACACAAACACACGCCCCGCGTCCACTGAGTCCGCCGGGAAATGGGCGCTTAAATATGTGCTATAAAAATCACCAAGTTCGAGTCCCTTGTCTGTGGAATTGACGCTTTTTGTGATTTAGTGGGAAGCGAAAACGATTTAGATTACGTTCCCGTGCCTTGAATGCAGGCCAACTCGGCCGACGCCTCCCAGGTGTGTGGGCTGCATAAGCGCCCTTAAGTTGGCGTAAATAATTCGAAGGGCTCTCGACCGACTCTCGATGGGAGTTCGCCGGGAACCCGCACTTTGTTTTAATTGCATTAGCCGGGATTTTACGCTTTTTTGTATGTATGTGTGTGGAACAGGCAACTCAGAAAAACTCCCGTTGTTTGAGCTTCGAGTAAACAAACTAAATCTCAGATAATGTAAAATTAGAATGAGATTAAATGCTTTAAAACTTTATGTTGTTATTTTTGGGTTGCAACGTTGCATTTTTGAATATTTTAGTTTCCCTGAAATGCGTTAAATTCTCTAAAATAAAAATAACAATGACACATGTCCAAAATTAGTAGGTTTCATTTCCCCTACCTTACTTTCTTAATCAGCCGTTTCCACTAGAAGACGCTCACCTGAAAAAGAAGGAATGAAAGTTAGCCGATTTTTTAATATTTTTGGCAAAGAAAAAATGTTTTGGCATTTAATTTGCCATTGGACAAGCAGAAACAACAGCATGGAGAAAACTTAACCGGAAAGCAGAACAACCCACAAGAGCCACGCTGATGGGAGAGCAGAAGCCAAGCACAAAATGAAAACCCCGAACAACAAAACAATAAACTGGGTAGGGGTAGGGCTGTCGCCGGAGTCGCAGGAGCAACAACTGCAGCCGCACAGGCGATGAAAGTGACGACAGCAGGTCGATCCACAACCGTCAGTTGAAGTGCTGCCAAGTGCATGGCCGAGTAGGCGGAGAGGCCAGCGCAGGGCAGGGCAAGTGTCTTTTCACTGCCGAAGCCACGGCCATCAAGGGAGCCCTCCTTCTGTACTTGACTGAAATGAATTGCCGCCATTCAGCGCCCTCCTCTCGGCCCGTTAACGATTACGTGATGAATTTGCATTGCAATAAGAGGCAGGGCCTTGCCTCGCTCAGGAATGAAAACAATATGCCTTGGCCCTTGACTCCTGGCGATCGACGGCGGGTAAGTCTTGGCCACCCGCGTGTCAAGTAATTTTACGCCAATTTTACGGCCACGACCGCATCAGCCCGCCCAGCCATTCATTTGACTCCTTATGTTTTCCTTTTACTTTCCCCAACTATTTTGCGTTTCATTTATTTATACCGTTCCGCTCGACGGCTGCTTGGCGTGAAAAATGATTTTATAATGCGTATCAGACCAGCGAGCCCTATAAACGCGCATGTTTGCAATCAAACTGCCAGCAATTACAGTCGCAAAATTATAAAGGCCCCACCAACAATCTTCAAATGTAACGAGCAAGGAAGTCGTCGGCTGCGTGATTTATTCGTTAATTTTTGCAAGCCGTGAACGATTCTAATTGACTGCCACGGGTGCAAAGGTGCTTAATAGCACATGGGCACAAAATACTGGGAGATGACGGATAATTTCATATAAATCTAATAAGGAAACTAAGATTCCTTGTGGAACCATATTATTTACATATAAGTGCTGCAAAAACTACAGATCGTTCGTCCATCTGTCTATCCACCTATCCAGCAGCGGTAGACCGTCCTTTCAACATTAATTGCCTTTATTTTCATAATAAAACTTATTATTTCTTTTATGCTATAAATAAATTCCAAAAAGTCTTAGGAATATTTATTGTAAAATATTTGCAAAACATGTTAAAATATTACCCGAACCACCTGATGACCCTTTCAAATATTCCGCCCTCGTGTGCCTATCCAATGACGTCAGGCAGGTCTCGACTTAAAATCGAATTTATTCATATTATTTGTGTTTGGCATTTCATTGATGCCCTCGCAAATTATTCAAATGTCAGGCCCGGCATCAGCAGGCCCCAAGATCTCCGTCCTGCCTTTTGGGCAGGTGGAAGCGCCTGTGTGGCATATTTTTTAAGGGCGGGAATCTTAGAAATTTATTTTTGGATCTGATGGGCTTGTTAACGCGGTAATAGCTTTTGATTTGCATGAAATTGGAATATCAAATTTCTAAGGGTTTCATTTAACTTCTATGTAGAGGTGGCACAGCTGGTGGAATTTATTACAAATTTCATATTTAACAATGAGTACAAATCTTCGGGCGCGTTTTCTCACATCCATCAAAGCAGCACGCCCCAGACCTGCCCCTTTTCAGAGTGCCGCAAAATATATTTATAGCCTCCACAGCCGCAAATATTTACCACACTCAGTACACCCACTCACACACGCAGGCAGTAGAGTCAGCCGCTTTTATTTATACGCTGCTAATCTTGCACCATGTGACTCGGCCGGGGTTGCCTTTTTGGCTGCACTTTCACACTTGCCAGCACCAATGGACTGGGACATATCGCCCTGGCTGGAAAGAGAGGGAACGCCGTGGCTGTGGCACAGTTTATTGTTTATTGCGGTTGGGCTGCTGTCGCTGCTGCTGCCTGGGCGCCATTTGCCCGGTTAGCCGGTTGGCTTTGTTTTTGCCGCTTTGTACGGGTGCATTTGCTGCAATGCGCCGGCTCTGACCGCAAAATGCTAAGCGTCTTTTCAGCTACAGTTTAAGTTTAGCGCATTTCAGCTAAAGTGCAACAGCCACTGAGTCCGCCAGCCCGGAGCCCGCCCCAGCCATTCGACCCCCGGACCGCTCCAGCAACTGTGTCAATTACGGCAATTGCTTTGTATACTTGGCCGCAAAATGTTGCCATTTCGTTTACCTATAAGATATGCTTACATGCGGCCCATGGCCACAGGTTCTATTTGCTCTTGGGCGCCCTCCGCCAAGGAGGATATAAAAATTGTGGGCTCTACAAATGGCCGTGGAAATTTATGCCGAGTTGAAGTGTGAATGGCCCACGATCTATGTGGTAATCGTTGGGGATTTACGCCTTTTTCCTGGCTCTTTTCGAGCCTAACTACAATTCCCGAGGATCCGAACCTCAACACAAATTTGATCAAGCCGCTTTCACTTTTCCCTGAATGTTAAATTGCTGGTCAATTGAATAAATTAAGTCCACATTGAGCCGCCATTTGAGCTTGGGTCTTCTCTTTTGCCTCAAACTGCTAAGTTGAAAATGCGTAGGCATGCGGCACACATTTTGCCCGAAACTTTTACAACCGCACGGCGCGTCGCCCATGCTCATTAATTGTGACTGCTATAAATTTAAATTTATGCTCAGGACGATATTTTTGCACTCTGCCATAAACCCACACACACGCACAGCAGCGTATGTGGTGTGGATTTATATGTGTGCGAGCTTATGACCTAAATTTCTCACATGGCTTATTGTTATTCCAGGGAAAACAAACCCGAGAGCAGAATGCCTGCCCCAATGAAACTATGCGGACAATTGCAAATTTGGTTTTAAAGTGCAGCATGCGAGCAATTTGAGAATTTTTTGGTTATTTGGCCATTTAATTTTAATAAAATAAAAACTTTCACACATTTTTATTTGGTCAACTGGCCGATTTTCCATCGCTTTGGCTTTCACACGCAGGTTTTGCCGCAGGATGGAGTTTATTTATCTGATTATTTGGAACGTGTAATTCTAAGTTCTGCCTTCGATTCGACTTTAAGTGGAACAGTTGCAGCGCGCCCTATTCGCAGCCACTGCCCACAAAGGGGAGCAATTTACTCATCCCTCTGCGGAGCTTATCAGTCCTTGGATTTATGCATCCCCCTTACAGTTGCAGAATGCAACTCATTGATTTATGCTTTGTTTTTATTTCTCCTTTCGGAGGGGAAAACAAACACGCAGGCTTAAAACGGAAAAATACCGGGGCAGTCAATAAACTAGCACGGCCTCTACGGGGACCAAAAAGTAGATAGGGAGTAGCAAGGCAGTTGCTCAACTTAAAGCCCTTTAAATTCTGTGTTATGTTTGCGGTAGAGTCTTCTCTGTGGTCATAATATCTATGCCATTAGAAAGTGGATAACTTTATAATATAAAAAGTTCTTTAAAGTATAATGCTTTTACCAAAAGCCCATGCAAAATGATTTACAGGGTAATAATAAGCAATCTTAATGTTCTTAAGAATTAATATTTGCATATGGGCATTTAAAAAACACTCTCATTGTTTAGTTTATTTTCAAGAGTAGACAAAAAAACATCAAAGACCGTTTTACTTAAGGCATCAAATATAGAAGCATTTCTGTGCTATTTAAAAAAAGTCTTATTTTTCGTATTATTTTGCAAATTTTATTACCAATCTAAATTACATTACATATTACGTAAATTCTTAAATCCTTCTTCAATACCTTTTCTCTCTATAGTAGTTCATTTTGGGCGTCTAAAATTCATCTTCATCTTGCACGTCATTTGCGTGTCCAATCAGAAAGTGTGTTGTAAGGACCCGACTTTTATTTTCGAGAGGTCCTGTTTCAGCCGACGGCGCATTTCACAACAGCGGTCGGTCGACTGTTCTTGAAGCTCTGCATATTCAACCGGCTCAAAGCACCAACACGTAAGTCGCCGCCCGTCGCGCAAGAGGGACGTGGTGGGGCCGAGTGGTGCGCATGTATATGACAGTGGTGCATTCCGGCATTAAGGTCACTTCGGTTATGCAAATTTATTGTGGTCGAGGGAACAGCAGCTTTATGCGTCTAAATGTCAAAGGGGACTTAGTCTTTTTTAGGGCAAAATCCAACCAAATCCGAAGATTTCCAAGTGGACTTTAAAGAGGACATCTGGGCTGTCAAAAGGGATCCCATTTCCATTTGTATAAATTTCATTTTGCCATTGTAATGGCGACAAATGTCGACGACACGCGCTGTAATGACCAAAGCCGCTGACACATGTCACCCAATTAAAAGCTAATAACTCACGAAACCCACACAGCCCGGCGACGGGCCCCGCCCAGCACAAACTAAAAACCCACCGCCCCGTTGCCGCCCTTCCGAAAAAAGCAGGATAACCGCCCGACGCCTGGGAAACCGTTGTTTCGGAGTTTGTCGCTTCATCGGGCCGGCCTCCCCCACCCGACCGCTACGTGACCCGGCAGGCAGGTGCAGTTGATCTGGCCTCCACACCCTACCCGCGGGGCAGGCGGCATGTTAATTGACTCAAAGTTTGAGGACGAGTTTCAAGTTGATTCGCAACGTGTTGATAGCTTAAAGTTGATGGTCTACTGTCCCGCTGTCCTTGCAGATATCCTTAGCCTCAGATTTGGCTACGTGATTTGGGGAAGGCCCTGGCCACATGCCGCTCTCCCACGCATGTAAATGAAGTCGGCCCAGGCAGGGCCACCTCATTAATAAAGCCGTAAAAATGTACGACCAGCAAGATGCCGATGATGGCTCCTGCTTATTACATGCCTAATAAATATTAGCGCAAGACAAGTAATTACGTTGGGCTACATAAAAATTATAATAAACATTATACAACATTACATAATTGACAGTTTCGAGTGGGTGGCCAACCTCGACGGCCGGATCGCATTTCCAATGTCGGCGTCAGATGGCAACTTTGTTACCTTAAGTTGTGTTTATTTTTATGCATGTCGACGTGTCCCGACCTGCTCGTTTGCGCCCTCTGTGTCGTGTTATCCTTTTGGCTGGGCCGGGCGGGGAGGTTATCCTTGGCGCTTTCTGGGAGCTTTGCCGTCGTCACCGCTGCCGTTGTCGTCGGTGCTTTTAATGTCTGTTGATTTCGTTTTACTGATTTTTAATGCCAGGCAACCTCACCGCTAGCACTGTGGGTCGGCATTCCCATTCACATTCGCAGCGGCCCCAACTGAACTGAGAGTGTGGCCCCTGCCGTATTCCCAATGGTGTCATATCAATATCCAATGCAATTTCGCACCGAAGTTGAATGAATGTTGTCGGGGGCAAAGGAACGAACAGGAAAACCAAAATAGGACACGAATCTAAAAAGTACAGTTGCCATCAAGACAGTAAGGTATACAAAACTCTTCTGGTTAAAAGTTCGAAAAAGTTTTTCGAATATTCGTGGTTGTGTTGGGGGCGAATATATTTGAGCTACATAAATTGAAGAGAAGAATCTTTATAATGGAAAAAAGCTGCAGGAACCGAAGAAAAGTTCAGTGCATCTCAATAAACTGTTTTAAGAACTGAAACTGGAACATTTACCAAGTGTCTTTTATTCTTCAAACTTTAGAAGTTCCTACATTTTTTACCTTAAATACAGCAATTCTTGATCAGCCCGATTGTAATTGCTTTTAAGCTTTTGTTACCCATTGTACTTTGAATCGTGGTCCCGCGACACCCCTGAGTGTCTTGTTTCCTGTACTCATATATGCAGAGCGCAGTGCTATATGTTTACTGTTATCTGGCGAACGGTGAGTACGCCATAATTTCCTCAAGTGTTTATGTTCCTCGTATTGAGCTTTTATTATTTGCCTTTATTGCCCATCCGAAAGTTTAATTAATGTTTATGCTGCGGTTCCCGTTGCCATGCCACACCCAATGAAATAGTTGATATTCGCCGGCTTTCTCTCTGCAAAAATGTTGTCTCTCGTAAAATGTTCGTCGTCTTTCGTTCATGCCGAGGGAGAAGGGCTCTGGGTTCTGGTTGTCCTGTCGACACCTCCAGCGGGATGGAACCAAAAAATTAATTATGACAAACAACGGGCGAATTTTTGTGTGCTTGTTTTTTGTGCACCCAAAAACCAAACATTTCGCTTGTAATTAGCAAAGTTTTCCGCTCAAAACTTTTGTGGAAAATTCGCTGCCGCTGCTGCTTCTGCTTCCACTGTGTGGCCGCCATAACAATGCAAAAAAATATGACGGCCAACATTCCTTGCGGATGTTGCGGATGACGGTCGAGGGCCCGGCCAGCGAAAGGGATGCTAAATAGACGATGTCCCAGCTAATGGATGGAGCCACCGCTTTCGCCGTCGAGGATCGGCCACGACCACCGAGGTGGCCATCATGCCAGGCAGTCAGCCAGCCGAACAATCCAAGTCAAGGCAACTTGGGTATTTCTATCCCCTTTGGATGAATGTTAATATTATTTTCATAGTTATTGCCGCCACAGCTCAGGGTTCGTTTTGGTGTCTCGAAACGGTTTCCGCTCTGTGGCATCGCTGCCGTTGGCTACCTCTCGCCCTCCCACGCGGCTGCAGTGGCACTTTGTCATTTTCATAAAGCGCGGGCGGTGAATTCGGGTCGCTCATTCCTATTGACCGTGCATTCGGACGGCTGTCAAGTTCAGTTGCTCAAAAGGCTTAAAGGAGGGACGGAAAACTAGGTGAGAATGAACAACTAACAAAGTGATTATAATATGATGATCACACTTTCTAACATAGTAATTGGGGTTAAAAATTAAAAAAATCACTTGTCAAGTGCTTTGGGATTGATTGAACTGCGTTTGCCATCAGACCAAGTAGAACTCGTTAAAATAGAGAAATCTGACTTATTCAGAGTTTGTTAAGCATTTCAGGAGCTTTGTGATGCAGATGATTATTGTTTCCTTACAAACCTAACTTAACCTAACCTAACCTACCTACCTTACCTTCAGTCGAACTCATTAGGGAGAAGTGTGACATGTGATTTAGTATATTGCCAAATGCCACTGCAAGGGATTCCTTCTATAAAAGTATTCCGAGTTTTAAAACTGGACGAACTCGCCATGGCAAAAAAAGATTTTGATTTAGGGGAATTCCTAACAACCCTTTAATACAAGTATAACATATGTAATCCATTTTAATCAATATAACCTTTACATTAAAAATTGTCCACTTCCTCTAATCGATGTTCTTGTTATAAATATTATAATATACTTTAACTTAATGTTAAGACAATGTCTGTCCGATATTGAAAAGAACTTGATAACAATTCGTAGGAGAGTGAATGCTTTAAGGGTTAAGTCTTCTAGGATATCTTTAAATACTTCTAAAGAATTGTTTATTTCGTTGGAGGATAGTCTTCATAAACATTTATGTACATTTTATTTTTAATTTATTTCGAAACAGAAATTCTATAAGTTCAGAGAATCTGTTCTCAAAAACAGATCAGATTCTCATCGATCACAGAATTATACTCCTTCCTCTTTTAGAATTTGAATAATGGAAAAAAATATTTAAGCCTTTGAATTAAAAAATAACTTTTTAGTCTGAAACTACAAATCGTTGTTAAAAATTCGCTTTGAACTTCGGAAAACTGAATAATTGAACGGCAATTGAATGCTCCTTCCCTACCCAAGGCCAATGAAAACTTGTTAATAATTGAAGGCCTTCAATATTTTTGGTTTGATTGGCGGTACCCCCCACTCAAGGGAGCGCCTCTAATGTTTTAATAGATAATTGAAAAACAGTTAATTTTAATTAGGCGATTGTCAAAATTAATTGTTCGGCGGGAAATTTGTATTAAATTTTCATATTTCTTTCAAAGTCTCCTGAGTGACGTGTAATTAACGCAGCCCAAAGTATTCCTGGCTCTTTAAGCTCCAGACGGTCTAAGGAACCACCATCGCCCCCATTGGTAAGCAATCCTTTGGCGGCCGCAAAAGTTTCAATGCCTGTCGTCGCCTCGTTTACTTTGGGGAGGCCAAGTCGCTTTGACTGCCGCCCCCTCAGCGGCGGCAGTGACACAGCCAAGCCACAGCCGCTGTCGCTGCTGCTTTGGCTTTTGTGAATCGGTGTGCGTGCAGCTGCCATTAAATTAAATAATTTAATGCTTGGCGAGCACAGAAAAAGTTGAATGTGGTGCGGCAAAAGATCGCAGCTGGCGGCCACGGAGGACCTGCCCTTGAACTTCCCCCAGCAGCCATTGCCCGCTGCATTTAAATTATACAAATTATAGGAGATTGCATTGCTCCCCACACCCACCAGGTTCCTCCAGCCCATATAATTTGCCAACTGCCGTCAAAAGTTTGTGCCACGCACCCAAGTCGGATTGTTGGTAAAATAAATTACTTTTAAAGGGCCCACCCAGCGAAGCCCAGGCCAGTCGGTCTATTACTCAAACGCAGGCGCACGGGCCGAACTTTGAACCGCGCCAGGAGCTCGCTTCCTGCAATGGGAGCACCTACAAGAAGTCAACGGCCTGCTGAGTGGCATGTGCATGTGCTCGAGTGTCTAACTGCGGCTTCGGCAGTGCCGTCCTCACCATTCACCAGTTTGCTGAATTTTCATAGTTTCGCGCGTCGTCGCTTGTTTATTCAACGCCCGTATGGGGATTTTTTAATGGCACACTTGAGTCGGGCCACGGGACCTATCGTCGGCAACCGCTCCTATCTGTATCGCATTTAAAACGTCCTTACATCGCGGGCTTTATAGACATATAAATATCAGCATAAAGCCAACCATAAAGGCGTCACGAAACAGAAGCCCCGAAAGCGGCTTGACATAATGATCGGGCCAGCATGATAGCAGCACTCCGGTTGGCAAGGCAAACAAATTACTGCTAATTAAATGGCAGAGTGTTGGGTTTAAGTTTTGAGAATTTCAGTTCATGGGACTCGCTGGGTTAACTCTGTCCAGTCTTTGGGTTACTGCTGCGAACAAGTTGCTGGGACTATCAGCCGCAGCCGGTCAATGGAATTATCAGTTTTCCGATTTAAATTTGAATCCGGAATAAGGCCAGCCCCGACTCGCCCGCGTGTTTAATGAAGTAATCCATGCACGCCCCCGCAAAAATATTGGTTTTTGTGGCCATTTTTCAATTTTGGTCCGTCCCAACCATAAAATATGCAAATGGGTTCATTAACACATTGACCGTACCCCTAACTTACCTGCCATTAGTCAAAAGTCAGTGGAGTAAAAAACTAAGCTCGGCCGGGAAAAAATGCCTATCTAAACACGATGAGGGCCGGCCGCATAGGAAAAAAATGAAGGGAACAAGGAAATCAAATAGTTTACCTGCCATTAATTACCACCGCGGGCGGTTGGTGTTTGTATGCCTTCCCCAAGCACCGGGAAAGAGGGGGACTCAAAAACTTTACCGTAAACAGTGTGAGAGTTTATGTGAGTGGCTGTGTGTGTGTGTAGAAGGGCCTTCTGTTGAAAATCGGTTTGTGCGTCAGCCGCAAGGTATGCAGTAAATATTTATACACGCCTATATGACGGCCTGACCACCTGTCTGCAGGGCAAGATTGCGGCCCTTAACCCTTAGAGGCCCGGGTGGGAGGAGGGTTTTTACAACGCTTAATTAACACTTTATTAGCTTTGCTTAGGCTCCAGCGACTGGCCTCGGCTTGGCTTACACAGGTTCCCCCAATTTCCTTTTATATTTTCCATGGGTATGAGTGTATGTGCGTAACCACAGAAATTTGAGTGTGCCTAAAGGGTGGAAAAACTATGCGGCACCGCAAATGGCGGGGCCAAGTTTTAATTGTGTAAACTGATGCGATAAAAATCATTCAATCTAATTAACCTAATGAAATTTGGTATCGCCTCGCTGGGCGAGCAAACATTGCCCTGAAATTGCTTAACTTTCGTTGCCAAGCAGCAAGAGTTTTAAGTTTCCCTAATAAGGCATATGAGGGAGGCTCTTGTAGTCTGAGATGGTAAGGTGAGCCCAAATTTGCTTAGATATTTGACATTTTAAAGATTTTAAACCAGTTGTTCTTCATTGTAATCCTGGCTGTGGTGTGCATACGACGCATTAATCCATAAATTCTCTATATTGAGTCATGAACAAGTGGGTGGGTATAGCCCAAGTGAACTTTAAAATAAAGACACTCTTAATATGCAAAGCAAGCCAATTAACATTAAATTTAATGCCACAACTTCTGCATGAGCAAAAAAAAAACAGCCCAAGGACTATGAAACCTCTGCCAGGCAGGGCACAAAGACCAGCCAGGCCAATTGAATAAAATGTCCACTCCCACACCACAGAGCTCAGTGGGAGAAGCGGTGAGGGTGGGCGGGCGGCCAACGCTGAACTTATCTTAATTGAATTATCAAAAATTATGCGCCACACTTAAGACGACGGCAGCACCGAGCCCAAGAAACGAATTCTTCTCAGAACAGCCGGCTGTCCTGCCTGTTGCATGGGGGCGGTCCCAGCTCCCGAAAATTTTGCCCACAACAAAAGAAGCACAACATTGACGGGGATGGCCAGCCACACGCAAGTTTTGAGGGAGGGCGCATGGAAATTGCCAACTCGGAAAAGTTGTGTCGACTATAAAGAAAATGCGCTTATAGGTAAGTTTCTGTGGCATTTAACTTTTTAAATGGCAAGACAGCCCGCCACCAGACGGGACACTCTCTGCTTGCTCGAGGACTAATGAAGACGCTTGCCTATAATTTACGACCACCGAACACGCAACAAAATGCGTCATAAAATGGAAATGGAACTCGTCCGCACAGAACGAGTCTGGCCCGGCCCGTCGACGCTTAGTGGGACACAATTAAGCTGGCCTGTCTATCGGAGGAACAGCAGTAAATGAAATACCCAAAAACTGTGCCACTTCTTGGGGGGCGCTAAGTGCATTTGGCGGTGCCTTTGGTCGACGTAATGAAATGCCGTGTAAGTGGCATATTTAAACTCGTTAATTGTTTTGCGTTGTCGCATTTTCCCACAGCAACATAAATCATTCGTGCGGGTGGAGTGTGATTAATGGTCTTCCAGGTGTCAGCAGGAACCAATTGAGGTGATTGTGGGGCTGCAAGATCCCAGGACTTTTCACGAGAGCTGCTATATTTCCATATTCTTGAAAGGAAATCAATTAAACGTTAACAATTAAACGTTAAAAGGCATTGGAACCTGAGCTTAGCTTAGAAATTGGTTGAGGTAGAGGACGAGGTCCAAAGGGATCTTTTCAGTTCAAAGAAAACAGTTACGAAATCTATTTGATTTTTTTTTTTAATAGTGCAGCTTTAAAATTTTAACGACAGTATTTCAATTCTGTTTCTATAATATGGATTCTATTTTATAACGCTTTTTTATGCCGATTGATAGACCGGTTGATTTCGTTTGACCTTATAAATGACCTGGAGGTAATATTTAGGCCAGTTCGATGACTAAGATAAAGTGGAATGGCAGAGTTGATTGTTAAGATTGAGAAGGCCATAGACATAATTATAGGCACTTTGAATTCGCAAGAAGGCGAGTATTGAAATTTTAGTCATAATATACGAGATCGCTTTCTTTCATTGAAAAAAAAAATTTATGAGAGAAAAGCGACAGTAGTAGTCGTCGATGTGGAGATCGGTCGATTTGAAATCTGAATAATGCATTGACAAGCCGAGTCCTTGTCAAGATTTAGTAACCAATAATGTTGTTGGCTTCCCTTGGATGACCCTAACTGTAGGCAAGGAAGAAATTAAAGGATCCTTTAATACTTCAAGCTACCAACGCCCAACTGACCAATTCAATTCCTTTTTTTTTTATTTTACTTCTTTTGTACTTCAGGATCTGTTGCTGGGGAGAAACTAATGCTGTCAGAGGGATGTTAATTATCTTAAGTGACTTGTCCTTAACTAAATGCGATTGTAATTAATCTTTCGCACCTACAAATGTCACGCATAAATTTTGCATTTTTGCACTTTCCCCTGGCGGTAGAGGGAATTTGAGTCGCCATGACGATGGCGAGGGTAATTAAAGTAAACATTTGAGGGGATTGGGAGCGAATCCCTTTTTTGTGGGCAGCCCGAATCCTTAGGCAAGGACGAATCACCAACATTTCGTGCTCCATTGAAATTACAAACTTTCGAGTCGAAAAAAGTTTACCGGGCTCATTTCGAATGCGTCAAGAGCACTCGTGACCCAAACAAAAACTGCCCATCGACGGAAACCAAAATAATATTCAATTTCCACGGGCGATTTACGCCGGCCCGGGCTCAAGTGCAGGGCCCAAAAGGTAAATAATAAACAAATGCCAAAGTGAAAATAATAAAGTAAATATTTCAGGTCAAACTATAACTTTCCGGGCGCCACTTTCGACTCGAACTTTTTATAGATTTTGCGGTCAAACATGCCCAACGGGTCGCCGCCCTGGTCGCCGGGCGAAAGTTGTGAGCCCATTGCGGTATCCATAAATCACAGCGGCCAGTAGAGCCCCTCGAGTCCCAGTTATGAGTGCCGGGCCCTGCAAAAAATCAATAACCGCGGCCGGTGCAATTTAAATAAACAGACTCGGGTGCGAGTCCCCTTTAAAGCCCCAAATCCTGGCCCACCGTTTAGGAACCCAACATGCAAGTAGTTTAGGCAACTGTCTAGACTGCTGGCTGTTGACGGTTGTTGTTGGCAACTTTGGCAAAGGTTTATTTAAAAATTGTTTCCACATTGTTTTTCCCCACCCGTCCCGTTTTTGCTGGCTCTTGGGAGTGCCCCGATAATTCCATTAGGAGGGATCAGAAGAGCAGGTCTTGGCGAATCAGCTGCGCCAGCGAAAATTATTGCAAAGTTTTGCATGACTTGTTTTTTCCAAATCCTTTGTTACTTATGCTGCTGCCGAGCCTTATGCCCGATTGTTGTTCTTTGTACTTCGGGCCCGGCCCACACTCATCGACTAGGCGGCATAAAAGCTGTTATAAATTTTTGTTCTGCCAAACGGAGGCAAAAAATGGGATTAATGCCGCTCAGTAGACCCTTAGAATGGCTTAATCCACGCATTCATACAACCGGCACGTAATTGGGGCTTCCCCTGCTGAACTTTTGGGAGGCGCTTGGGTCGGATCCACGCTCTCGATGGACGGCTGGCAGCAGCCTTTGTTGGTACTTTTAATTGAAATTGTTTACGGCCAACAAAAAAACTCCTTTGCCCGCGGCCAACCCTAATCGCCAGACAACGAGGGAACGCGGAAGTACCCATCAACTAAAAAAAAATTACAAATCCAAAGCGAATCAAGGCAGATCAATCGGCTCACATGAAACTCACCCGAGGACAGCATATTGGGCTATGAACCTCTACTGTTTCTTCAGTTTCAGAGAGTCGTTGGGGGAATAAAACGGAAACGGATCTGTGGAAGCGAAAGATAATTTTGTAATTTCGAATGCGACGCCATCGATTAGCCTCCTGCTTTGGGCTTTTGAGGATATAAGTAATCCATTAACGCGTCAGAACTGAAATGGAAAATTGTGCCTGACAACTGACAAACTACAAGACCCATAGCTCCGGGGTGAAGCCATTAAAGGAACAACTGCATTTCCCATCCTCCTCCTGTCACCTGCGAGCGTCTGGCCAGCCCTGTGGACACTTTGCGGTGAATTCTTTTTTGGTCGCTGGCTGTACGTGATTTTCATACCAAAACGGTAAATGCAGCAAGGAGAGAGTAGGTAAAGGGGATCAGCGCCACGGTAATTTTGCCTCAAACGAATTGGACGGCCGCGGAGCCTCTTCACAGCACTTGGTTTTTATTTTAACATCATTAAGTATTTCTAAATGAGCGCCGCTTTGAAATTAAAATTAGATTTTTTTATGCGCCACCCACTACCACACTTGAATTTCATAAAAATTCCCTAGGTCCCCGGTGGATGTGTAGGCGAATGTGTATGTGTGTGCGGCAAACCAAACGCGACCCCGTCCCAACCATTTAAAGTCGTTAGCACAAAACGGGGACGACTGCTGTGCACACATAATTAAGTAAATTATGTGCATACATACAAGCATATGCGAGTGTGTGTGTATGTGTGCATGGCCGCTTGATTCGGGTGAGGTCAGCTGGTGTTTGGCCTAGTGTCGTGGTTTTGTTTGGCTCAGCTTGCGTTTGGACCCAACTATTCTCTAGTCACCCAAAAAAGTAAATTATTTCAAGTGAGTGCACATATGAGTACAAAAAATGTTCTCCCTGGACCTATGTATGCTTTTATAGTCAGACAAGGACGTCTGAAAACCTCTGCGGAAAAACTGTCAGTCCGTTCCAAAGACTTGCTAAATTTTGTAGCCTACTTTCTTGAGACGACGTTTGCTGCTAAATTCCCAAGATGTCAAGATTTGTATTCAGTGCATGGATAAAGAAAACCTAAATATTTGTGGCACACCCCGTGATGATTGGGCTTGTTTGTTCACAAAAACCATCTGGCAAGTCAGTTTGTTGGCGAGTAAAGGATTTAGGACTATTCAAACACTCGAAATGAGCAATTGGAAAAAAAAAATTGAATTGTGTATAATTTTGAAATGGGCTGCAAACACCTTTTCATGGATCATTTATAAATATTTAATTAAAATTTGACGCATTTTGCAATTTCTATTATTTACTATTTCAATTAATTTGAATTGCTTTCCCCAATGAACATCAAAGGAACACCCACGCATACTAAAACAGATTCGATTGAGTATGCACAGAATTCGATTGAAAATAAAATTGATTAAATTCGCATTACAAGCACAATTCAAATTACAATAAGCCGCCGTAGCCGCTGCCAGGAGGCTGTGCTGTTCAGGTGGAAAATTTGAAATTAATTAATAATGCGAACGGAAATTGATAGAAAGAAACCAGGGAAAATCAATACAAGACGACGGCAGCTACAAATTGGCCCCCGGAGACAGCAGCAATTTGCTACCGGACTCTCCAACTGTAGTCCTTAAAATAAACCGGGAATTTATTAACCAGATCGCCTATGAGTCCCCCAGTCCAATCGATACCCATAAATAATAATCATCGGCTGGACAGGTAGGCGTACCACCCAACAACGGTATACGAGTATATCAAAGGCAGTTTAGGCGGTGTCACTGCCCCGGGCAACCCCTTTTTTGACAGTCTAGAATTACGTCGTTTAGCTTTGACCTTTGATGGGCAGTTACATATTTTTTATTCTTGTTCCCTTTTTGGTCTAGGTTCGTTTTGACGCTCCGCCTGTTGTTTGCGTGCGTACGTGATGTGTATATTAATATTCCCCATTGTTTCCATTTTTCGGGGGCCACTTTTGTCCCAACGGCCTTCACATTCAATTACGCCCTGGTGCTGGGCATTTATAAAAATTAAAAGGGCCCGTCGGACCCCACAAAAAGGACGCACACCGCCAAAGCAAATGAGTGACAATTTGTATAATTAGTAAATGGGCGGTGCAAGATGGGCGGAGCCGTAATATGAGGTCAACGTTTGATGTGTGCGGAGCCCCATAATTTCCATTTGCAGTAGCAGTCCATTTTCGGGGCTACCGTAGGAATGCACAGTGTCGGTCTTTAATTCGAGTCTTCAATTTAAATGCCCCAAACTCACTCTACGACCTCTCGCCCCAGCAGTTTTGGGCTGTTGCACTTGCAACATCTGATAGCGGACCCTTCGGTTCAGTCTTTCTTGCGTGTGTGTGTGTGTGTGTGTGCGTGTTGGCGGAAGTTATTTCAGACGTTTTTGCGCCTTTGTTTCGGCCGCCCTTTGTTTCTAACCCCTTTGAGGGCACGTCGGTCCTTCAGGCGGCCGGCCAGCTTATCGATGGCGTTTCTTTTTTTGAGTGCTGTGCGTGCATTCGGCGGCCTTTCATGTGGCGTGTTCATTTTATTCGGTCTGATAATCGTTTAGAGTCGGACAGACACTTTTACTGACCGCCAGCACTTGACGCGCCCCGCCTGCTGGGCTGCCTGCCAAGTGGGACTAAATAGCGGAAGCGGAAGTGAAAGCGCAGTTTTGTGTGTTGTGGGCGAGGAAGTCAACACCTGGCGAAAATTTGTTCTTTGAAATTTTAGCAATGTTCCTTTAATAAGTCAACTCTGCCAACTTTAAGTCTACCGCCGGCAAATCCCCATAAATCATGCGGACGCGAAGTCATTCGTATTTATCATACCCCGTAAAAGTATACATACAAAAGCCTAGAAGGCCCCATTTATTGCCATAACTCACAAGTGCAAAATGGAAACATTGTCACGCATTCCCGAAGAAGTTGACCACAGCTTTTTTAACTGAGCTGGGTGGGTTGATCTGGAGGGCTTTGTGAAATACGAGCGCTTTCCTGTTGCCACGCTTCCGGCAAAGTCATAACACTTATCCAAAGTAAAGCTTAACACGCAGCCAGCGCGGTTTTTAAAGACCCCAAAAACCAAACAGCAAAACAAAAGAAGGTGGCCCGCGGACGGTGGGGAACGAGCCGTGAGCGCACTCCCACGCGACCCCGAAAGTATGCAATAAAATAATGAAAATCTAAGCAAAACTTTTTGCAATTAGGCGACATTTTTATTGCTTCCTCCGCTAGGCCCTTAAAGTGTGCAAAAGCAAAAGAACGAAGAAAAAAAAAAAAACTTTGATGGTAATACAAATTTTTATTACGTTTTCTTGCCACTGACAGCCCGAAAAAGGGACCAAAAGTTTTTGTCACCGTATACGTCATTCCCTTTTTTGTATTCTGTCTTTTTTTCCTACACTTGTTTCAGGCCCCCCGAACATATCAACTGTCGGCAAGCGCCCTTTCACGGTCTCCTTAACCGTGCGAAAATTGTAAAGCCGCCAAGAGCCCCTGTCATTTTTTCCGTACCCCAAGCAATTAATTTGCCCTAAGTGCTTATTTAATATTGGTGTGAACTCGGGTCGACGGCCGACGCCCGCGACGGTCTGGTCAGTGCTTTATTAATTAAATTAGTTTACAAATTCTTGAGAAGAGAAATGTTTCGATTGCCTTCGTTTAAATTTCGGTTGAGCTCTATTCGATTTGGTCCTCAGGAAAGGCAGAATTCGGCAAAGATTGACGGTCACTTGAAAATTTAATAAAAACTTTGATTGCTTTGAACTTGGAAAAGAATTTCAATATCAGCGATGGTCAAAATAACACAGATTCACGGCCTCTCGTAGACCGAAACAAACTTAATAAGTCTTGTGAATCTTAAAGACCAAAAAAATAGACGTTGAGTTAAATTTAAGCTTAGTTCCATGGAATGGAAAATTTAAAGTCACTTGTCTAACATTTTGTTGCCAAATAATGAGAACTTCGAAAAAACGTACAATTTTTTAACAATTTATCTACCAAAAATTCCAAATTTATAAATCCTGTTGACCGTAAAAGCTTTATATCGCAAAAAAAAAGACCGCAAATTGTGCCCGCAATTTTTGGGACTCTGAGGTACCGTTAACCAAACGCACATACACATGATCAGGCACGCAAAGTGTGTGTATGTGTATTTTTGTTTGTCCTGTCAATGAAATTTAATTAAAAGCACATTTTCTGGCAACGATAACTTAAATCAAGCATTTTTTTCGCAACGCCGGAAAAATAACGATTTCAGCTCATGGAAAATTCTGTTTGAGGAGCTTAAATTTATCTATTTGTTTATGTAATGGAAACTTTGGTAGGGCAGCCGGGGAACTTTTGAAAAAAAAAAAACTTAAGCAGCTTGAAGCTCAATCGACCCGCCAACCCCTCGACTACCCGAACGACCAATTTGTCGCTCGTTAGTCATGCGAAAGTTTTTGGAAACCGCGTCATAAGAACCGCCGCCAACCTGCACCGCAGCGACTCCGACTGTCGAGGGATTTAATGGCGCATTTATTGGCAATCTATTTACCGACTTCTGGAGTCCTTGCCTTCGTCTTCGCGTGGGTTGACGTTGACACATTCGCCACCGGTGCACACACACTGCGAGTGCCATTGAAACTAATTGAAAATGCGTCGCATCGAAAGCCACCCACACCGACTCACATTCCAGACTCCATCGGTCTGGGGGCGAAATCTTGTCAGACAAAACTTCGCCTGTGGAGTGTGCAGGATGCCGACTAATTTAAAATGAAAATGTTGTACCCACCCACCGCCCTACATGCTTTTATTAATAATATATAATGCAGCAGATGTCGGTGTCGTTCACACTCTCCGATCTCGACAACCGTCGCTCCATGTCCGCTGTCCGGAAGGCACACGTGCATCTTAACTTTTCCTCCAAGTGCCTATATTTATGTGCATGATTTATGGTGTGGAGACAGTGATTGATTCGAAATTGATGGTGTGGAAAGTAGTTGCTTATAAGTTTCTGTCCGGAGATGATCAGCCGCAGCCTCTTAGACCCTAATTCGTCCAGTGAGTCAGTCCCCTTGTGCATTTAATTGGCGCATTGAACTTTAATTTTCATTTGGTTTACAATTGAATTATGTAAATTTTGAAATTTGATTATGAATTCGATCTGGGCCAATATATATTTGTATTATCCCAAACGCAGACTCATTTGTGTGAATTAGAGGGGACACTATACAAACAAATCGACGCGGTTTTGGAATTATATTATTGGAGTGTTAGTTCTCTACAAAGAAATTGAAGCTGAGTAGATATACCAAAATTTTTGACGCCATTTAAAGTCGGTTCCGAGAGGTTTCCATTTAATCATTCGATTGCCGACTGGCGTCTACTTTATTTGCTTGTTTGGTCAACGAAAAAGAGGAAAATTGATTGGCCATGTCGAGGACATCGGCTGTCATCGCACCCGGCAATATTGTTGCATATTGTCGGCCAATTTTGCAATCAATTAAACATTTCATTTTCACCCTGCGACTCTGACACCGAACTCGCCGTCCTGCATGCAGCTCGGCATTCGAATCGCTTGGCTTTCAAGTCTCCGGATCGCCGTGGCAGACACGTGCCTGGACTCTGCACTGCTCAAACTTCGTCGAGCAAACAGCCACTGCAGTCGAATGTTAAACAAACTCGAAAGCTCCAAGACGGGCGTTAAAGCACGTCCTTGCCATCCGGGCAATGTTCTCTCCCCAGTCGAGCCAGCTCGCTCCACTGGACCGCTGACTGGAGCGGAGCTGCAGTTTAATGTCAAAAATTTCCAAATGACGTTAATATTATTTGGCGCACACAGACCGCTGCAGTAGTGGCCCACAAACTTCTGCTTCATTGGAGGCAGCCTGGTTTTCCTGTCGCTTCGCCCACCTTCTTCTGTAATGAACCCGCCGGCCTTTGGAGCAGACAAGCGAACTTCCCAGCTTCCGTTGCCGCATTTCATGTACTAATTAGAAATACGTGCAAAAACTGCTCGTTTTCCCCGCAACTTCGCTCCCAGCTGATTTTTTTAGGTGGCCATTTGATGGCTGAATTCTCCTCGAGTTTGTAACGGGGCTTAACTTTTATAGGGTTTCACTTCCAAAGCGACTCCTTTACGTAAAAAAATGAATAGCCTCTACTCTGACGATGCAGTGAAGGAATAGATTCTTCTAAAGTTTTATGGTGCCTAACAGAAACTC
Source organism: Lissocephala sabroskyi (assembly GCA_037075105.1). Taxonomy (NCBI): domain Eukaryota; kingdom Metazoa; phylum Arthropoda; class Insecta; order Diptera; family Drosophilidae; genus Lissocephala; species Lissocephala sabroskyi. Next base: position 26,712 of record JBAMCP010000269.1, read on the forward strand.
TGAATATATATAAGAAACTTTGGCCAGCAAGGGCCTAAATAAATGATGAGAATGTTAGTCAGAGGCCGAACAGCCCCAACACGGATACCCTAAGAATTAGAGGTTCCCTAAACCGAGCTTTCGTTAAGGCTTTGCAAACCTTGACTTTAAATTTGTTAAGGATTTGTTTGTTTACAGCCCATTTAAGGCTTAAATTTGGACGGTGTCGGTATGCTTTTATCGATTCGTCATTAGCCATCTACAAGCTTCCGTTTCCCACTCCTCCGGACGGCCAACAAATCAAACTCAAAAAACGCAAATTCAATAGCTGCTCGCGGCTTATACGATTTCCTACGACGCGGGCTTAGGTTAATCTGGGCATATTTGAATTTATGGGTAAACAACAACAAAGGGGAAAAGGACGAAACTTTCAAAAGATAAATCGATATTTCAAAGGAACTCCACAAGCGCACACGGTAAGCGAAGATGCTGGCAGTCGCCACGAGAGGCCGCTGACTATCAAAAACCACTTTGGCCGGAAATAGCATAATATTTGCACACGCTAACAGGCAGGCAGGCTCACACACGAACACATACACATACACGCACCGAGGGATGCTACCTTGGGCAAACGCGCTAAACGCCATTTTGTTTGGGGTACGTTCGCCATTTTGCAGGCGCTTAGAAAAGTGACAGAACGTCAAGTGGAAATTTCGCAAGCGTGCACATAAAGCAAATATTTTTATGATATTTTATCGAAAAGAGCTTGGCTGGGCGTCTACCACGTTGTCGCTGTAAAATTCTTTTAAAATTCACCTCGCATACACGGTTAAATGCCGGCATCAAGGCATTCCGGGTGCCATTAGACAGCGGGCAGCCCAGGCAAATGGATTTGCGGCACACCCACAACTTCTATTTATTCAAGCGCACTCAGCCAGCCACTTAAAGCCGAGCCGAGGTGTTCTCCGCGTTGTCTGCCGCCGATTTCTTCTGGAAATCGATATCGTCTTCATCGCCGCTTGCTGCGCCATGCCAGACACGTGTAGACGTTTTATGGTCACCGCCCAGCCCCTGCAGGTCGGATTTTTTTTTTTTTTTTTTTTTTGTAACGCCAGTTGGCCATTGTTAAGTGCTGGGCAGTTATGCTCAAGCCCGGCATTAAGTGGCTGCCATTTTTTTTGTGTTATTAATTTTATTTTCATTTCATCCGGCTCGTTTTTGCTGTCTTTCCACTTGACAGGTTACAAGATTATAAAAGAACAAAAACAAAGAGCTTTGATGGCAGTTGGACAAGCTCGATTTCAAGGTTATGTTGGCTCGCTTTAAGTCGAAGGAGATAAATGGAAAGATTTTTAAAGCGGCCTTCAGACTGATCAGACTGTTAAGTGGAACAACCAATTTAAGTAAATGAATTGAATGGCAAAATAAAACACCTCCTTAAATTTTAGTTAATGCAGGCTATGTGGACTTTCCCTCCACACGCTTAGCTTTCCTTGTTGAGTGATATTTCTTTACAGTCCAACTTATTGCATTTAAATAAAGAAAGACACACTCTTGTTCTGGCTGATCAGGGAAGTCCATCCGCAAGCATATCGGCATAGGGTCGCCATTTATTGGAAAACAAAACCAATTTTGCTTCATCGATTCTCCACGAGGGACTTACTGTTGGTGTCTGATTATTGTGGCGAATTTTCGATAAGCTTACGATTTTTAACGTGGCATTAATTCGTTTGGTTTGGGGAAGTGACAAGGTGGTAGATTACAGGTGAATGTGACATTTTCATTGTGAAAGTCTAATGAGTTTTTATGATTTGTTGTTTGAGCCACTGAATCATTCAAGAAGAAAATAGGTTCTATTATTAGATTTGCGTTGACAGGCAAATTTCTAGGCCGTTTCTAGGCTGCCTAACGCTTACGGGCCCTCCTGCATCTAATTATCGCTTAGGGGACAGCCATCAAAAGTTGTCAGTCCATTGGGAGGTGGGAAGAGAATACCCATTGCAGTCGCATATATGCATTAGCGTGTCATTTAGCCAGACAGTCTGCCACGTGGCCCTGCTCCGGCCCAGGCTGCACACGTGTCTGTCAGAATGCCACGAAAGTGGTGCAAAGTTTGCCGGAGTTTGCATTTTAACAAAGTAGCCGCGTTAAGTAGACGATGACGTGGACGATGACAGCGGAGGAAAAACAATTTTTAATGCTTAATGAAAAAACAATGCAATGGAAAAAACTTTCCACAACTCGGGCCAAAAAACGTCGGATAAAAGTTAATGCATATGAACGTGTGAGCTTTTCCCTTCCTTACCCCCAGAGTCCAACCTTTTCCCGCACAAAATTCGGGTGACTGTTTAGCTACAAAATGTCCGGGCGTATTACCAACTTTTTACATGTGTAACCAGAGGAGCTGCTAGTAAAAACCTGGCAAAGAACAAAGTGTGTGGATATTTTTTCTCCGTCCGCAAGCCCTTGGAGAATGTATAAAAGGAGAAGATTTAAGTAGCCGCTACTCGACAACCACTGATGGCAGGTCCCTTTTTGAGAAGATTTAAGATATACAATATTACTGATCATTTTTTTAAAAGTTCAGTTTTTTTTTTTTTGCTACTCTACCTTAATTTTTTTGTTCCTTAAGTAGCGCCAGTGCCCTTATTAAATTTCTTAGCAATTTCTAATTTGATGCCTTTAATTTTGTTCGCCATTCTTATAAGCAATTTATATTTATTACTATGCTATGCATTAATTGACGGACTTGCATTTACTCTAAGAAGTACTTATAAGCGACAACGGAACCGTTGATAATTAAAACCGAATATTTAGTCACTAATTCGATGGCTTGATTAATTAACCAAAAAGCTGCCTTCAGCCGCCTGTCCGCCCAGCTCGCTCCCTCACCCAGAGTACCCGATTATACGGACCCGGTCTCCACAACAAGATGCCGAGCAATTATGGTCGACAACAAGAGGGACAAGAGCAAAAACAATGACAACCGCCGCATTAATACCATGACACAAATTCCTAATCAATCTTCACGACTTATTCAAGCGTATAAACCTGCGCGACAACAACATGGACCCAGTCCACAACACACACAGCCCCACCGCCACAGGGTTTAATGTGTCTGTCGGTGTGGGTGGGTGCGTGTGTGGGAGCTGCGCTCTGTTTGAGTTTTGCAATTACGACTTAAGCACACAATCATTATCATAATCCTTAATCGATATTATGGCTTACGATGGCAAGGCGCAGCATCAGCTTCCAGACGCAGTCTCCGTCTTCGGCGCTGCCGTTGCCACCACCGCCGCCTTCGCCCTTTGACCCTAGTCCTCTGATCTGCATATGTGTGGTGGCTTTTAACCCACTTCCGTCTGTCCAGGGCCATCGCCACTGTTGTCTGGTTGCCAGGCTGGCTGGCTGGCTGCTTCCGTTTTTGCTCTTGACGGCTGGTTGGCTGGCTGGCTGCTGTGCATTGAATTAAAATTCCACATACGCCGCGTTGAACGCTTCGCTTCTTCATCCTGGCAAAGGCTGCTAGGGCTTTCGTTTCTTCTTCTTCTTCTGTTTCTTTGAGCTTTGCCTATAAACGCAGCGTAATCCACGTTAATGGATGAGCCATGAGCACGTTGCTGGGCAGCAGGCAGCAGAAGAGCTCGTCCTTGGGTAGGCAACCCACGAGGCGGCGAGCCTGTAATGCCGGCGGTTCCACTTGACTTCGGTTCAGCCGGGTTGTGTGTACCTTTCGCTACCCACTTGTCGTTAATAGTTAAATTGCTGTTAACAAATTTAATGTCCTTAAAATTTATTGCTCCACCGCGTCGACGCGCCGGCCGCATGGCCTCCTGGCCACCCCATGGCCGCAGCACAAAATTAAATGATAAAAAAGTGTTAAGCTGCCGACCAGGGCAGCTAACGATCCAAAGGTGACACACCCGCTTAAAGTTCCTGCCCAGTGTCAACATGCTGGGGCAAATGGGCCATTCAATGCGCTCAATGAAGGTTGAAAATTTGTTTTCACTGCGCCACAGGCCCTGAGCGAACGTTGTTGCCCTGTTGCGACCCCCACTGGGGCCTCAAGGACAATGAGATGGATGATTGTTTGGTGTAGACGCCTGGCCAAGGACACGGTAATGTCATGTGCCAGTTTTACAAAGTTGGCAGTGGGAGCGGAAAGCTCATTGAAGTCAGTAAGGCAAGGTTGCTTGCTATCAATCGATCAATTAGGTTGGACGGACCTTCAGTTCAGGAAATAAATTCTTGTTAGAAAATGTATAAAAACTATCAAAAAAGCTAAGTTACTTTAAAACCAAACCGCGGTGGTCCCGAAAAAGTCCAACATACATACATGAAATCGCTGAAAAGTATGCAATAAATCACAACAAGCGCAGCGCACAAAGACCCCATGGCCGGGAGGGGCAAAGGCAGGGACAGGATACAAGAGACAGAGGCGCCGTGGCTGCCCCATGCATTCTTGTAGCTACACATAAATTTATGTAGCTTACAAGGTTAGTTTGTCATGACGCTGCTGGTATAGCCCGCCCCATAACAGCGGCAACGGCAACGGCAGCGGCAGCGGCAACACCCGAAACCGAAACTGGGTTAGACGCTGGCAAGATGGTGCAGAGCTGATAAAAGCGAATGGGAACAAACGCCAATAGATGGTAAAGCACCAGCAACATATACAAAGACAGCCCGACAGACACTTTGGAAAACGATTTACGACACCATACCAGAGCATAATTTGATGCATGCGGATCGGCAAAGGGAACGAAGGCTGGGTAGGTTTTCACGGCGAACGAGAAGTGCGCGATGTTGGTAAAATGGCGCGTCATTTATTATTTTGCACTCAACAAAAATTGTAAAATAAAACACGAAATAGACACTTACACCACCCTTCAGCCTCCACCGCAACCCATCGACTGTTCCACCCGCCCATCGGGGAAAGCCCCAAACAAACGGCAGCCACTTTGAACGCGAATTAAAGCCATAAATTAGTTCGGATGGTTGCCTTGTCGTCGGCTCTCCCGCCGACCCCATCATATGTGCCTTGTGCCTACTCATTTTATTTGAGAGCATGTCGCCTTCGGTTTACCACAGAGACAGGAAACGCAGGCCCCTCCAGACAACTCATACAGACAAGGAGGAAGTGGAGTCAACTTGGTGGATGGGGTACCTTTTTTTGGTTCTTGGCTTTTCCACTAAATTGCTTTGCATTTCTTGGCCTAACATTTTTTTAGGCGTGCGACATTTTTCATAATGCTTTGACATTTCCAGCTGCCCTGCCCACTCTCCCACTTCGGCAACCAGAAAGCCAGGAGATAAACTGTCGTTGATATCTAAACTCAAATTCTGTGGACTGGTCTGCCTTACATTCTTTTATGAGATAATCTGCTGGTTTTTATGGGCTTTTTCTTTTATGATATTTATGCGCGATATTTATCTCAATCGCTGCGTTTGCCGTCGTTCCGGCTGCGGCTTTGTGTGGCATTATTTTGCGGCTTGACAGTTAATATCGTATATCGAAAAAGGCTCTCAAAGTGATAACAAAAGAGGAAACGAAATTTAGACTGCCGACTGTCAAACTATAAAGCGTTTTAACGTTTTACAATTTTCGTTTCGTTTCATCTTTTCGTCAGCACGCAACTGCAATTCCTTTTTTACTTAATATTTACTCGCTAAATCATAAGGAAATTTGAGGTCTCCAATATTCGATATTTTTAGGATATAATTTTACAGCTTTGTAGCCGGAACTCCTCTAGTAGAAATATCATCAATCGAATTTGTTACTCTGCATCGGTCTCTCATTGTCTGCTTGATTAACAAAGTATATGTTTTCGAAAGATTTGACCAGTAAATCTTACATCTGCTTATTTCCCAATTGCAGCGCCGAGAAAATCAGAGTGCTCAAGAGTGTCCATCCTCAATTAAAAAGCTTTCCCCATTCATCTTGCTTCGGCAATTGCCGACGAGGACTAAAAGTTGTTTTTTTGCTTATTTTCTTAAATATAATTATAAGTACTTTTTGTATATTATATTATAAACTGTACCTGAAAACAGGGAACACAAGAAAATTACAACCATATCAAAATTTGCTTGGGCCCATTTTCGGCGTTTCGGGTAATTTGTTTTTTAGGTAGCACCTGTTGGGCTGGCAACGTTTCTTGCGTGAATTGTAAGAAACAATTTAATGCTTAACATACTTGCGGGTGCCTGCGTGTTTAGCAAAGACACAAGCCATATTTTTAAGTATCGCCGAACTCGGGCCCAGACCTTACAATTGCTTTCTCCTCATTTCTGTTCGCCTGGTAATTTATCAACTTTTCGGAACCTGCTGTTAAATTTTTTCCGGTCACAAAACACCCACGGCCGGGTCATTTTCACAAATCCCAAGGTCATACCACAAATCCCAAGGGGAATTAAAAATTTTAGATACTACTAGGTATATACATATATATGTACGGTATACAGAATATAGTCGGTTCTTTCTTTAGTCGAAGTCTCATGTTTTCAACTATAACCTATATTGGACTGGATTGTACATTAAATTACATTTGCACTAGAATTAAATTATTGTGCTCTTAAAATAGACAAATTCACTTGGACCTAATTTTTGTTTTTCGTTTATTTCTATTAGCTACGTATTGGTCGCAGTGCAGATTGGGGAAACTAAAGTTGCATTTGGGAAATTCATAACATGGGACTGGGTGAGCTGGGCAGGCAGCAATAAAAAAAATAATAATACCTAGAAACATATATGTATATATAGACGAGAACAGGTTGAGGAACCGGACCGGCCCCAGGAGATGCAATGCAAAATCTTCAAACAACTTGCATTCAATGATTGTCTCTTTTCTAAATTCTTTAGCGTAGGTACTGTATGTGCAGCGGGGTGTGTGTGTTAATTTTAAAGTTTTCATAATCCGCTTATTTCCGTGAGAACGCACGCCTTTAATGGGACGTTGTTTTTTTGTGATTTGGATAAAAAATCCTTGGTTATTTTGACGTCAAAAGACTTTCTGAGAAATTGAAATAAGCAGAAAGTACACAAAAAAAATAATTTAACGAAAAAGTAGAAAATGAAAACAGGAGTAGAAAAGAAGAAATAAATCTGGACAGGCAAAACCGCAGCCAAGACGGCGGCGGTCACGGCGACGGCAACTGCGGCGATGACGGAAACAGAACCCTTGTTTGTGTCTGCTTCTCGTTCGCGCTGTGCTGTTTTAATTTACTGCACTGTATTTTTAATAGCACCCCAGCTTCAAAATATTTCCTACACATTTTGCCACTGATTCCCCGTAGCGTCCGTGGCGTCCGGCGACCAGCCGACCACACGAAAAATGAAGAAAACTCAATCGTCTAGAGGTACTTGCAACCGCATAAGCCCCTTCCATTCCGGTTCCTTTTTTGCCCTAAATATTTTTTGTATTCTTTTGTAGACCGTCCGGTTTTTTAACTGGCCAAAAACACGGCCGGAAATAAAAATGTTAATGAATTTGCATGAATGCATTTCAAAGAGCAGCTGGGCCCTGGGCTCCGCGTAATTAAAATGCATGTGCCATATTTTTGCAGAAGCATGCACAAGATTTATGGCCACTTGAATTATCGTCGTACTAGAAAGCAGCCCAGGTCAGCAGTGAATATGAATGATTGCATGTCGACTATCATTCGGATTGTGGAGAAGTCTGTTTTCGGGTAATCTAATTGACCTCAATGGCATTCCTATGCTAATGAAGTGCACCAGAAGTCAGTACAAAAGATTCGCTTTATTTGCTTTTTAAAGTACGGTTCAGTTTAGTTCGTCAAGAGTTCTTCGGTTAAGGGTGTATCATGTGGGATACGTTAATGGAGATTCCATTCACGCTATCCAAGGCGACAAGTTGGGCTTTGGTTTTGATGGCCTGTGATTTGTTCAACACCGTCGAATTGCCCACAATGCCCACAGGCTGATCGGCTTGGACAGCAGCAGTTCCATTGTTCGTAGCCACTAAGGAAATCGCATTGGGTATCTCTTTAAGGCTGGTCTCTGGTTTTTTGTCAGTCACCGTTTCCTCTATAGTTGGGGCTGGGAGAGTAGCGTTTATCGCTGGAGCCAAGTCGAGGCTAGGCTTGGCTGTCTGGGTGGTTGTGGCCTCGCTAGTTGAGGTGGTGCTGGCTGGTCTTGTGGGTGTCACCTTAGTCTTGAAGTCAAAGAAACCGTAGGCTGATCGGACCTTGCGAGTCTTCTTTTTGGTGGGCTGACGACGAGAGGTCCTTGGTCTGGGCTTGGTTGTGGTGTGATGAGGAGTCCTGGTGGTTGTTATGTGGAAAAAGTCGACAATCGACTTGGTAGTCTCCTCCTTGGATTTTCCCCTGGAAGACTTGAGGGCCGCCACTTCCTCAAAGTGGACCGGGTGCCCAGGGGTGTGGGCGACAGAGTGTTGCAAGGCGCTTGCAGCCGAGTGACCAGGGATGGAATCCTTTACCTGGGCAAACACGGCACAAAGCACGAAGGAAAAAAAGATAATCAGCCGCATTTTGTTCAAAGTTTCTTCTTGCTGCTGAAAGCCAACTGACTTGGTCTGGCCAAACTTCCACCGCATTTTATAGTCCAACTCTGGTGGGTTTTTCCCGGCTTGACTCACTCCTGTCCTGATCATACCTGATTCATGACGACTAATGCTCCGTAATGGACAACTGTTTTAAAGCTTTTATCGGCCTACTTAAACGCACCAACAGTTTTCCATTAAAGTCAAGAGGCACCGATAAGCAAGCCCGCGATTTGACTTATATAAATGTGTGCTGGCTGGATCCTTGACACTCTATCAATCAGGAAGCCGAAATGATCGCAGCAACATTTATTGCCTTCGGGGTCATTCTGAGCTTTACCCATGGCAACTTGCAAAAGACTAACGAATTGGGGCAAAGTTCGCCCAGCCAGGATATATCGATTCCAAGCCAGGCCCAAGTGTACGAACTTCTTCAAGAGGATCGAGACTTTGACGACATCGATCCTGACAAGGAAGAGCCTACGATACAGATCCCCCACAGCCAATTAAAGCAAATGATTGCTAAGTTCGCAGGAAACACAACTACAACCACCACTAAGCGTTTCAAGAACAGGAAAATAAGCAGAAAATTTGTTTAAAAATGCAAAAATATCAAATTTTTTTTTTTCGACAAATTTGTAAAATAAAATTTGACTAAATTTTTTTTATGTGGCAAAAGAAATTTAATTTATAAGAACAGAAGATGTACAATAATAAAAACCTAGAAAGTTAATTGTACCATGTAATTTGGGAAATTAGCAATTAAATATATTGTTATTTGCAGAGCGCTAGATTTTATGATATGGACTAAACGGCCGGTTTTGAAGACAACATCAAACCAAGCCTTTGCTGTTAACAACCTTTCAGCCTGTGAAATCGTTCGATGCTTTCTATACAAGTGAATGAACTGGAAATTCGAAGAATTAAGATTCTTCTATTGAAAGATTTTGACAAGCTTTTTACTTTTAATTTTTATCGGAATATCCAAAGGTTTACAATTGAACAAATTAAAAATCTTGATACTCATTTGATTGAAATTGTGGGGATCAAAATTAATTCTATCTTCGGAAATACGCTTAAAATTTTCTCAGCATATTTTCCTGGAAACTCTGCTTGCTTAAATGATCAATGCAACTTACAACAGACTAATAAACACACAATACATACATATGTCATATCAGATCACCTTAAGCTCTCTCGTACTGAATGAAACTATGTACATTAAGGGGGGGCGGCCCAAACTGCAGACACAGATTGTGGAACTACTGTAGAGCGAATAAATTTGGTAATACCCTACACGATCTTTCATCTTTATATAAAGATGAAATCCCATACTCCAAAGACCCAACGCATATCCCGGCCAACTACAACGCGAATCCAAGTACCCTTTACGTCTTCCTTAGAAAGTGTCCAAATTACTTTACCGAGCCCACTACTTATACAGATCTCTTATCAGATCATCTGCCTATTCTATGTAAGCATAGCACACTAGGTAACATATCAAGCCGTCTTACAATTCTCTAAGACAAACTGGAATAAATTCAAGCGTAGCTTAAACGAATCCGCTTGGGAAAAATTAGAAATGTTTAAGGACACTATTCCAAATGTTGAGGTAATAGACAAAATGACTGAACTACTTATATCTGATATATCTGAGGCTGTTGAACTTTCAGTCCCATCAAAACTCGTTAAGTCTTCAATTCGGAAAATACCAACCTGCTTTAATAACAATATTTGAACATAATTATGTTTCCTGGGACCAGAAATTATCCTCCCTAACTCCAACTCCTTCTGGAAATTAACTAAAATAATTTAAAAAAAGAAACCGTTCATACCTAGTTTCAAATATAGCGGTGGCTCCTATTTTACTGGTCCTGAAAAGTAAATATCCTGGCGAATATTTTTGAAAAAAAACATCTTACAACTGGGACTTTCTCTGATTTGGCCTTCGGCATTAGTTCAAGACTCAATAGACACTTTGAGTAGACAAATAAATCAATCAGTTGAAGATATCTTTACAACAAGAGAAATTCGTATTATCATAAAGTCTCTGAAAAATAAAAATTACATGGTACTGATAAAATGCCGAACATTTGCTTTAAAAACTTGCTTCAAAACGCGTTTAACTTTTTAGCTTTACTCCTAAACAACTGCATAAATAGGATATTTTTTCTCCGCTTGGAAAATAGCAAAGAATTTTCCCTTTACAAAACCAGGAAAGCCTCCTGGTTCTCCCGAACGCTATCGCGCTATATGTTTGTTATGTGGATTATCAAAAATTCTTGAAAATCTGATAAAAGCCAAGCTAAATTCACATTTAACAAATAATAATGTCCTACCCCCAACATAATATGGATTTAGGGAATCCTTTAACTGTATTTTCTCACTTCATCAAGTTAAGAGTAATTCACCTAAAAATATTCAAAATCAGCTTCAAATTTCCCTAAACGCGCTAGCAAGCTACTTTTTTCAATGAAAAATTAAACTAAATCCATCAAAAACTAAAGCAATTTTCTTTAGTAAAAAACGAAAATCAATATTCCTACCAAATTGTGAGCTTAAATTGAACAACATAGGTATAAAATGGGATAATTCAGTAAAATATCTCGGCGTTACCCTTGAAAAACTACTCTTTAGCGATCACATTAAACAAACCATAGACAAAGTCAACAAAGTCACACGGATCCTTATTCATTCATAAACCAAAATTCAAAACTTATATTATACAAAGTAATTTTGCTTACTGCATTACTGTATGGGTCCGAAGTATGGGGCGCCTGCGCGAAAACACATTTAAGAAAACTCCAGATAATGCGATATAAAACTTTAAAATTAATGCTAAATTCACCCTATTTTTATTCAACCAAGCTCCTACACGAAAAGACCAAAATAATAAAGGTTGATAGTAATATCTCTCGGTATATGTACTATAGATTTTAATTCAAAGAAAATCAACATGTTCCACAGTCTAAGTGCTGACGGGTACTCATCCACTAATCCATGATTAGCTGCCATGCAGTACCAGTCCATTACCCCTAGTATATAAGAATACTAGAATAGTAAATAACTCATAATAATTAAATGTAAATATAATTAAATCTCAATTAACTATTCAGCTGTAAAGACACTAATAGGTCTAATCTCTGAAAATCCGCTTTTAAACTAGCTTTAAGTAATCAATGTAATCATTTTTGGAAATAAACCACCAATTGAATCTGAATCTGAAATGTTATTCTTAGCAAAAATTTTTTTTTCTATCAAAGGGTTCCATGAACTACATAATACATTCAAAATCAATGCAAAATCAATTCATTAATTCAAAAAGTCTAACAAGCTTGAGTGCAAATTTACTTATGTATAATCAGAAGCGGGTAAACTTAATTAAATCTGACATAAGTAGAGAATTAAACTTTTTTAGGGTAATTACTTATTATATATATTTATTTTAAAATTGTTTTTATTTGTAATAAAAAAAGAAACACTTCTCGAATTTCTTTAGTTTCATATTAGGTTAAAAAAAGTCGTACATTCTGGAATCCACATTTGTTGCCTTCTCACAAAGGGTTTGAATAAAAATATCAAACTGCTGCTGAAATATTTGGGTTTAGGAAAGAATAGATTGCAACTTACGATATGACTTTACATCATTACCAAAAGTAAAATAAATGAAGAAAAATTTCAACTAAAATAAACATCGCAGACCCCAATGCACAATCACAATCAGTATTTAAGTTTTTTTTTCTATTATTGAGATATGTTATTAATAAGCAAGACCAAATGAAGGTAATTATGTGGTACTCAATAATAAAAAAATAATATTTATTTCGTTAAAAATATCAGGACAATTTAAGAAAAGCCGATCACTGATTTGTACTATGGAAAATGGGGCTTCTTTCTGGTTTCTTCTATGAACTACATATGATTGTGCGCAACATATTTATAGCTCCAATGCAAAGAGTTAAAAGTCTAGAGAAGTTTGTGTGTTATCAAAATTCACAAAATTGGTTTAATGGAAAACCATCAGACTTTCTGCCAATGAAGTTCTTCTAAAATCCAAAACTTGTTCAAATCTAATTAACTTTATACATAAAACGGAAAAAAAAATGTTTAAGGTATACCGTAAAAATCCATTTAAAGGAATGATTCTTTAAAGCAAGTGGCTGCCACCAAGTTGTTGTAGTAGGTGAGAAACTGACTCACAATTGTGCGATAAAATCTTTATTGGGCTAAAATGAATCAACTTCGTGGTGCTGCGTGCTTCCAAGCAGACCAAGTCAGGGAGAATTTCTAAGCCTTTTTTTCTAAGGTGCTCCATTAAAATTAATTGCCGAATTTAATCACGACGCACTTAGTTTTAGTGCAAGAGCCCCACTAAGAGCCTCTAATGGAATGTCGGCTCCGTATAAAAAGATCGGCGAAGGCCTAAGAAATTCAGTTTTCTAACAACATCAGGAATAAGCCCATCCTTCAAACAGCCGAAACATCGAAATGCAAGTCCTTGCTGCTTTTGTCGCATTGAGTGCCGTCGGTCTTGTATACTGTTTAGCTGAAAGCATACCCAGCCTGACCCTGATGGGCCAGGACCCTCAAAATCCCATCACCGCAACGAAGACAAATCGGCGGGCAGAAGAATTCTCACTAAACGATACTCTGCTAGTCCAAGGCAACATCACCAGCGAAATCAAAATTGACGTTGAGTCCATCACAGACCCAATGCTCAAGATTTCGGAGCCCCAAGTGGAGCTGCCCAACGAGAGCGTCATAACGATGGAGCCTAGCACTGACCCCAATAACGTGAATGTCTCGCTGGCCACAACACCACCACCGGCCTCGACCACCGTTCAGTTCAAAGCCTTCCCCTGGGGTCTGGAGTCGTAGAAGAATTTTTGCTTAAAATAAACTGGCTGACTCAAATTTTGTTTCTATTGACGTGCTTAATTTTTTTTCATTCAGAAACTCACCATTGTGAGTAATCGAATCTCACACCCATAAGGTTTTCAAGTTGTCAACAATTCCATATATGTAATATATAATTTATGTTTATTTTTATTCAAAAATGCCACTAACAAACAACAAGGCTCGAATTTGAATGAAACATTGAAATATTTACCTGCCTGCAAATTTAAGCTGGTAATGAGTTTATGAACAGCCTCTGGCATATTTAATTATCCCTTTGCGTTTATTGGGATTTCCGTTGGAAAATAACCTTCACAAGTCTACACCATGGGCTTGAAATTTTAAATAATTTAATGAAAAAAATCGGATTATAAATCGACTACAAAAATTCCAACGAATTTTTAAGTTCTTGATTTTCCATACGAGGTTTATTAGGAAACTGAATATTTCTTGGGTTAATTTGAAGCTCAATACATTCCCATACCATAGAAAAGGATCGTCATTAGCGCCACAAGCTTGCGCAGTTGGCTACCTTTTATTCCCTCCACTCCACTCCGTCCATGGGTTTTGGTGCAGACACAGTGAAAGTCCTCGCTCGCCTCGAAGGTGGTAAAGACCTTGGCAGTGCTATTGGCAGGCCTGTGAGTGGTCGTCGTCTTGGCAGTAATAGGCTCCCAGCGGTCGGCGGACACCTGCGTCAGAGATGGACCTGCAGTGGTTTCGGTTGTGCCTGCCAAGGACTCGGGCTTCCGGTTCTTGGGGGACATGGTTGCCTCGGTTGTGAATCGTAAGCCTTTGCCGGACTCGAAGGATGTTATTTCTGCTGTTATGTTTGTCCGACTAACGTTTCGAGAAAAGAAAGTCATCGCTCCTTTAGTGGTCCTGGAAGAAGGCGGAAAGTTTTGAAAGCCCTGGCCGAAGACCAAGCCCAGGAAAAACAAAAACAAGGCAACGACTCTGGTGTACTGCATTTTGAAATGGACTGGCTTGAGTATTCCACTGGATTGAGGATGGAAAGCAAACTGAAATGGAACTCGCTCCGGTTCTGCTTTTATAGACCCGTCCATTCGTTCTCGAGGCCGGATATATTAGTCATATTGTCTGTTAGTAAGCCTAGCAGTTCTTTTTTAGCCGGCAAAAACCATTTGTCTACCCTTTCGTGGGCCACAGTTGCTGCCACCCAAAACAAATACATACAGTCATTTTTTTAATTAAATGGGACACTTGAATGCAGCCCGTCGCACTTATCACCGCCCCAACTGCCAATCACGGGGAGCTCCGTGCGTTCGCTTGGAAAACAATTCAGGCCGGGCTGACACAAGCAGTTTTTTCAATTCATTAACTATTTTAGTCATAAATTACAACAAAATGCAATTCCATGACCGTGTAGTCATGTGGACGTTTACCTTTTTTCTACAGGACCCGCCCACACTTACACGCACATAAAGCCGAATTGAGTCAGCCGATGGGACTGACTTTTTATTCGACATCCAGCTGGCTGCTTAAATGCTGCATTGCAATATTTTACAGTCGATAGTTCGGGCAGAACAAACACCGATCCTCAGACACAACCACGCAACCACAAATCATGAGAGCCCCAAACCAAAACTAATATGTACGAATGACATGGAAAAATTCTGTCATAAAATGCAGCTTACAAAACGAGAAATCCGAGGCAAATCAGCACAGTCAATGCCCGACAGTCGGTGATCCTGTACCCTTTCTTCAAAAAAAATTTGATAACATCATTCTCACAGGCTCTGTCTCTCTTTTTCTTCTCAGACAAATTTAGTTAGTTTTCTGTAAATTATATACCGATTGGTTTTAATTAAAATTAACGTATTGCCTTCGCAGTACCAAGCCACAAATTTATTACTTCTTTAATCGAATTGTTATTCAACAATTTTAAATTGTCCCTAACACCTCATGTATTCTTATGTTTGACTTCAAGAATCATCAGGATGTGCGTTCTTCAATCACACAAATTATACTCCTCCAAAATAACGCAAGATAACTTAACAGTAAGTTCGAAGATTGCATTTTTTAATTTCATTTTTTGTTTCTAATAAGACTTACAATTTTTTACCCATTGATGGATGGCTTGTATAATCAAATATAAAAATGTAAAAAATATATAATATATATATAATTTTTTTTATTCAATAATGTATTTTTTCCAGTTTAATTTTATAATTTAATAGATGTATAAAACAAAACGAAAATAAAAAATTAAGACTAAATAGGGACTGCCACGTCGCCTTTAAGAAATTGAGGAGCCTTTATGGAACTCCAATATTTCCAACATATCCTTGCATTTGCAGAGTATCGAGTTGGAGAATTTATTGTGCACGTATTTTATATGTGCATGTCGAAAAACATTTCCCGAGGCGTTAAAATTCATATGGATTCTGTGGAAAACAAAACCCCACTCCCACTCATCCGCTCTTATGGAAAATATTTTGACACAGATTAAAACCAAGCACACAAACAAACAATTCCAGCACACACTAACATAGGAGGCGGGGAGGGAGGGGTGTGTCTGCCCCATAGCAGAAAACAGCGCTCTTCATCTAAATTTAAATGAAATGCTGCATTTGTTGGTGGGACTGCCACTCGCCGGGGCTCCTGTGAGACCATCGCGCCGTGGTAACCACTGCGGTGGGGAGCGGGGGTCACAGGACAAAGGGAGTGGGTGGTGTGGCTGCTGTCGTACTGACCTAAATCAAACAAACGCTAATGCCCGATTTTCAGCGCCACAACGAACGCGGAGCGGTGCCATCGAGAGGAAGGCAAGAATAAAAATTTCCCATTTCAATAACAATCGTGAAAATGGCGTAAATGCAAAACAAAAGCATCTCCATGTCTCCACAAAAACGACTCTTATTGTTCTCTTTTTCCGCTTTTGCTTAACCCGCGGTTCTCACTGATCGAATTTCTATCAATGAATATTTACGAAATAAGAGTGAAAGAAATGCATTTTTTAATAACTCAATTTTTATTGGCTACAATGTAAATGGCACCCTCCTCCCCAGTCTATTTGGCATCAAAGAGGCCCGAGGTCAGCTTCTGAGTAGGTCGGCTGCGAGACGACTTTCGCTTAGAATGAGCATGAGCCTTGGATTTGACAACAGGTTTAATGGTCGTTGGGGGGGCTTGAGTTGGCATCTCAGAGGTAGCGTTAACCAGGGTCTGGTTGATCATCAGGTCCGAACCACCGAGGGCAGCCGCAACGGTTTGAGAATTTTCCGAAAGGCCAACTACGGTCGAATTTGGTGTCGCCAAATTGGTGGCATTCATGGTTCCATTCAAGGCTCCTTTAAGGGTGTTGTTGAGAGAGTTGCTGAGGGTTCCATTTGGGGTGCTGTTGACAGGCACAGATTGGCCGTTCTTAGAAATGTTCTTGACGGACACGTAGGCTCTTGGGGTGCTCGCAAGGATTCCATTTAAGCTCTTCTTCTTGGTGCTGCTCAAAAATTCTTTTTGGGATTTATTCTGAGGCTGACTTACGGCATTTATAGTATTCGAAGCACCCTTGAGGTACCTATCCGAGTTGTCATTTTGGGAGCTCACAGTGTTGTTTGGGGCTCTGAGGGCTGCACTCTTCTGATTAGATAAGGAGACAGTAACTACGCTGCCGTTAGTGTTTTCCACTTGTATCTGATAGGATTTATTTCCCAATTGCAATGGCTCTATGGAATCCTTTGGGGTGGTCAGAATTGGATTCATTTTTGTCGTAGCGGTCGTGCGTGGTATGTATACAACGGTCGCCTGAGTCTCACGAGCCCGAGCGGGTTTCTTGGTTGGTGTCGTTGCGTCAAAGAAATCTACATTTTCGGAGACAACTTCAATTTTAGCAAAATTCTTCGTTATATTGATCGTGGCATTGCCCCAGCGATCGTTGTCCAGGGTAAAAGTGAGGAACAGTTGGAAGGGCTCCGTTTTAACAGCCTTATTCTTGTTTTCCGTGCCGGAGCTCTGCGCCATGGCCATGCCAGCGAAAATAGCCACGAGTACAATGGTTTTCATCTTGCTAGCAAACTGAGTATCAACCGCAAAGAGATCCCGGCTTTTATAGCCAAATCTTTAGGTCCTTAATTCCATGCAAAGTTTTGTAAATATTTCAAAGAACAAAGTTTTCGAAGCCCTTTTTTGCATTCCGAAAGTGTGAGTTCCCTGCCCAAAGCTTACTCATACTTCCGGCTATTGAATTCTTGTTTTCTTGGTCGATTATTTCCTTTCTCTTGATAAATAGTTTCCCTCTACGAGAAGCGATTTCACTTAACCGCAGTTACGGGAACTCCTTGCCGTCGCCGTTAAACTTTCGCATTTATGCTGAGAACTCAATTGCAAATGGGCACTTGGGTAAGCAACTAAATGCTCCGAATAACCTGGTATAAAAATTGCAAATTAAAAACGCTTAAAAATAATAATAAAGACGCTGAGCTGCAGACCCAAGGAACTTCACCTTGGCCGTTGAAACTGCACCCGCAGCACCAGCACTCGAATTGCCACTAAAGCTAATTAAGCCATAGCCAAGGATCGGACCAAAAGACGAAAGGAGTAAGCTCAGCTCAGCTCAGCAGGCAAGGCAACGACCAGCGGAAGTTCCACGGGAGAAGAAGAAGCAAGGATGCCGTTAAATAGCTTAAATGGCATCGAGCATCCTGCTCATGTGTGAGTGGGCGGGTGGGTTTGTGTGTATGTGGAAGCGTGCTCAAGTCGGCTGACTGCCAGTCAAACAAATCCATTTTAAACCTTAAGCCTTAAGTAAACAACACGCAGACAAACACACACGCCCCACTGGCTTCCGGGTGGGCGGAATTGGCCTGGTCGGCTTGGGCCCCGGCAGGACGTAGGGGTGAAGGGGTCCGGGCGGTACAGCTGCGTTTTGTTTGTGTGTGCATAACAAGGCAAGGAAATTGAAATGAAATTGTAATCCTTATTTCTCAAGTGCAACGGCGGCAGCATCAGCAACGGGACATCGACGCGGCGACGGCGGCAAGTAGTCTGTCCGTTGCCCCAGCCCCGCCTGCTGCCTTGCATATGCATATTTATTCGTATTGGTGTACGTGTCGGTGTGTCCAAATCCTGGCGAACGCGTGCTGCCAAACAAATACACGCATACCCTGCCATCAGCTGGGGCTGGGAGGGCAGAGGCCGCGCGGAAATGCAACCGCTAAGCAGACGTTTCCTGTTGCCAACAACGAGTGCCCGCCGAGGATTCTCTCGGGCTGCCGTTGTCGTCGTGCGCTGCAATTCGACAGGCGCCTAACACATCCTTGCCGCATCTGGGACCCACCCACAATCTCCCTCCCAACAACCGGTCGGGTATTTGTGTGCACTTTAGCGCAAAGTTAACGGCAACGTCAACGGCTGGCACGAGAGTTTCTTTTTCTTTTCGCCTCCCTTCTGTCTTTTGTTTTAGTTGGCAGACAGAAATACTCTTTCCCTCAAAAACAGAATATTGCTTGGTAATTCAGACACAGTTAAATATTCTTAAAACCGACTGTAACGAATAAAAACAGAACACAATGAAATGTAATTAAAAATAGCAGGCAGCTGGAATTCATTTATTGTATTTTAATGGATTAAACCTAAAAAACTAAAAACATTTGATTAATCTAAAAACAGTACGTATTTAAATTATAGTTTGAATAATATTAAATAAAATGATTTTCAATGGTTCACAAGTTAATAATAATGATTAAAAATGTGTTGGGTTTTATATTTAACTTTTTAGCATTAAATTTAAAGTCTTAAATAATTCTTAATTTTATTAATAGAAAGAAAACCTGGATATAATAATTTAAAAATCACGGCATTACATAAAAATGTAAGAACAAATGTATTTATTGATAGCAGCAAAAACAATTAATTAGCCGCTAAAAATGATTTAAGTTTTTTTTTAATAAATCATATATGTAAATAAGTTAACCTATTTTAAATTAGAGACGCTTTTTGGTCCCATTTTTTTATTATCGGTAAATAAAGTTATACTTTTTAACAAACGAAAATTTTTCTCCATACCACATACCAACTTCATTTGACGAAGGACACAACAAACTTAAGTGCGACCTTTCATGATCTTCAAAATATGCCGTGAAGAAATACATAAATAAAATAAAACTTTACCCGATGGATGGCTCTATGAATTTGTCTAGTCTTTCTGATCACAGAGAAGGAAATATGGCAGGGTCTTCTAAGACCTTTTTCTTCTTCATTTTGCATTGAGTATATATTTAATTTTCAGTCGTTCGAGCTTTTATTTTTATTCAGAAAGAGAACTGAGGCGGTGCTGTTTGCAGAGTGGCATTTCCATGGGATTCCCGCTGTAAGTTCCATGCTGCTGCCGCAGCCAACTTTGTTTATGTGTTTTTTACTACTTCCTGCCTTGTTTATGTCCTTGCGACGTCTGCACTTTTAATCGTCGTCTGCTGCTGCCACCACTGCCGCTGTGCTTATTTGCTTCCGTTTCGCCAGGGCTGCCTTCCCTTTGCCCGAACCCAAACCCGACCCCCGGCCTTCCTGCTGCTGCAGCATTCAATTTTTTGCTTGCACGCTTTCGGGGGCACAGACTGACATGTCTAAGGAGCCACTGCCGTAGCCGCGCACTTATCAAGGAAGGCGGGGCCGAGGCCAAAGTGGCAGTAGCTGGCTCGGTGGCCCGGCCAACGACGGACCGAAAAAAACTTTACAAGTAAATGTGACAATGAACAGACATAAACACGTTCTGGCTGCACAAGCCGATAAGCGGGCAGCAGGACGAGGCAAGGCCTGCCTGTGTTTGTCTTGAGTTGAAAAACAACACATGTACAGCTTAAATTGTTTATAAACGTGTGGGAGCGGACCGCAAAACTTTGCCTTAGCTTGGATTGAAAAACGAAGAGCGCAGGTTGGCTGCGCGTCACAAATTGAAAGTGTAATGACACATTCGATTAAAAGGCATGCTTTGCGGTATTTTATGGCCGTTCTGGGAGCTGCTGGCTGGCTGCCCATTAATAATGCAGACGCGTAAAAAGAAACTGTTTGCAGCGAAAGTGAATCGAATTTATAAGTCCCCAATTGGGTTGAGCGGGGCTCTAATAGAATTCTGGCTCGACTGCAAATCAACTGTGAACTGGGCCCACTTGGCCCACGCCTTCGTTCATCAATTTATTCAAAAATTCCCCACCTAACTTTGCCGGCAGCCACTTGACAGCTGCATGCCAGGCTGTCCGCCTGCCGCTCGTCCAGTTGTCAGGATCGCGCGGTTAGCCGGCAGGCAAAGACGCCGACATAAAAGTTCGTTCGGCTTTCTAACGAAATTACCCCCCCCCCCCTTGGCACCTTCACGAAAAGAAAGAAGATGCGGCAGCGGAAACTTGCAACCGCCAACCAGCCGCTTCGTCACCGACCACCGCCACCGTCCCGCTTTTGGCTTTTCGAAATCATATTTTCTGCCGTCGGCCGACCCCGCAGGCCAACTGTATATTTTATGCCGTCTCAAGCGTACATAATTTCCACTTATGTATTTTCCACTCCTCTGTCTGTCTACATATATAAAATGTATTTTATAGTTTGGCAAGGCAGCCAAAAAAAACTTGCTGGGTGGTAAGAGCATTAAACTCCAAGTTTCAATGTGCATTTCAATTACACTCGGGAGCGCAAAGGCGAGTGCCAGAAAAGAGTATAAAACTTGGGAGATGAAGGACCTAGTGGGGGCGGTCGGATTGAGGTTGTGGGCGTGGCTGGGCGCCATTACACACACATTGTAAAATGGCTGGCCATTGTTGTTGGCGCTTCGGTCGGAGGCATCTTCTAATTGGAGTCTCCCAACTCTCAGGCCCGGCACGACACCATTTCACAAAAGGAATGCGAGTGTGTGTTTATGTGTGAGTGTGTTTATGCTTTAGCAACGATTACCCCTTTTGTCAGTTGCTAATAAACAAGCCAACTTGCTAACGTCCCGGGAATAGTGGCCTTTTAAAGGCAGCAAAAAACAAAAACATAAACATTTTTCTAAATTTAAATGCCCTTTAAGACGGCGACAAGATCAGGCACAGGCAATTCGAGGATGCTTTTCGTATCAAAGAAACCCAATCATTTGATTCTTAGCAGATCCTGCCGAAGCCACGGAAGTCGCCAGAAGATTTTAAAACCATGGAGAAGTCTAAGCTCCCCAACGGCTTGGAAAGCCTTTGAAGATTTAATCACTGATTGAAGACCCGCCTGGTCAGCTGCCAGAATCCTTCATATGTCTCACTCGTGCCTACGTGTCCAAAGGAGTTGTTTTCGCCACGTATCGGTCACCTTCTAATGGCCACAATTGGCTGTCATCATTATCTGGCGCTGTCGTCGCTGGCCCCTGCTTTTTTTCCCTGGTCGGACATTTATTTATGGCCCAGCTGGCTTGCTGACTGTCTGCACGTGCTAAACCCTTTTTCTGTCGCCCGCTCTCTCTCTCTCTCTCTCTCCAGGATTCTCTTATCTAACGGTTTTCTCGCCTTAAGACGCACACGGCTCCCGAGTGTCAACAGGCGACCACAACAGACAAGAGCAACGGCCAAGTGCCTTGGCCGCCATTCAAGCCCTTCGGCCGCCTCCGCTCCCTGCTTCCATCCATCGCTCATTGTCTCGTTTTGCGCTGTGGTTCGTTCGCCCTCTTTGCGGTTTTTTTTTATCTTTTAATGGAATTTTAAAATCAAATAATTGGTTTTGTTGAATTTTTAGTTTTTCCGCTGGCTGTGCTTTCTGGGCCGTCGGCCGTCAGGTGAGCGGCGACGACAATCCTGGCATTATAAATGCGAGTGATAGTCTGACAGAACGGCTAGTCGGCTAAGTTTTTTATCCGAGGCTATCAGGCTTTGTGATTGCTGTTTATTGGCCTTTGGGCCGCCTCTACCCATTCACTGGCGAATTAAACGAAGTCCTGGTTTCTGCTGTTCGTTGATTTATTTTTTGAAACCACCGCCAATTGCCCGCCACCTATTAAAGCTTACAAACTAGCGACCACGGCTCCCAACTGTTGATCCTTGATTGCGCCAGAGATGCTGAAGTCGCGTTTAAAATTTCTTCACAGTCTTCGACTCGGCCGCTTTGCCGGCCTTCACTGCGCTGGGCAGGGTGGTGGTGGTGGTGCTCACCACATTGCCGGTTGGTGGTGCATCCTTGGGCACTATGTCGGAGGACAAAGGAACGGAATCGGATATCAATGGAGCGGTGGAATTCATGTTGGTAACTGGAATCAGAGTCCCACTTTTTTGACCCACCAAATTGGTGCTGGCCGAGGCCGCGTCGGTTTTCGCGGGGTGAGCCGAGTCCTTGGCCTTGTGATCAGCTGGCACTTCAACAATGCCTGTGGCTGCCATCTTCTCGTCGAATCCAAGATTGGTTGCCTTCACTGCCTTGTCTTCGGCCAACCCCGGGGCCACGGACTTTATTCCGGCATCATGCTGATGCGCATTCAGGTCAGAGCCTCCCTTGGCTCCGAAACCAGTGCTCCAATGGACCATCTCGCTGGCAGCCGTGTGGTTGTGACCGCTGTGATCCGCTGCCAGGATCCCGTCGAAGACAATGACTGCCAAAAAAATTATCAGATACGTTGGACCCATTTTGAAGGAGTCTCAAAAGCTGCTTCGTTTTTATGCTTTCCTTTCCTGCTGCTGGGCTGCAACTGTGGCTTTTGTGTCTTGAAGGCGAGTTTTTTATAGCCATCGCCGGGAAGTCTGGAACAAAGCCACTGACTAACCGCCTACCCTAGAACAGTCGGGTCTGCTTTGCGATGGCATTTTAGTCACTGTTTTGGCCAACGCGGCCGGCTTGCTCTTTGTTGATTCAGTGGCTTTTAGGGAACTGAAACTCGAAGCGAAAGCTTATAAGTGAATCACAGAAGAGAACCTTGAAAGCCTGGCAACTGTTCTCTAATTCTTGGCAAATAGAAAGGGGTGAACGAAATTCTGTTTGGTATTTTTAATTGTTGACCTGTTAAAGGCTGCGTGACCTTCCTTTTTGGAAAAGAGGTTTCCGCAATAGAAAAAGGAAACTGCAAGTGTTCCTATATTTACATTTAGTAAAACATAAAATGAAAACACCAAAAACAAACAACACCGAGTCGTTCAGCAAGAAGCCCGGGAAACCCATCGTCATCGTCGTACTCGTACACCAGGCGTTCTGGGCTATTTATGTTAGGATCACACAAAATGCCTCACATTGTGGGGCAAACATATTCATATTTTTTTTTTTGAATGCTGCAGCTGCAAAGGAAACAATTTGAATTGAAAACCGAACTGCAATCGCCCCCGGTGCTGATGTTGAAAGTGACTTACGCAAACGAAAGCCACCTCCTCCCAGCCAGGGCAAGCGACACAGTAACAAAGTACGCAACAAAAAGGTCGAAGGACTATTGCAGTAAAAAAACGAAGCTCAACACAAAGACCAAGAATACGGCCAAGTCGAGGCGCAGCCATCGGCGGACTCCCCGGCCCACTTTCGCCACATCGCAGAAGTCCGAGTCGTGCCACTCGAAACGACAATTGCATCAATACAACGTGGAAGCGGGAGAGGGCGGCCATAGCAACCACCAACGCCGCTACTGTTTCCTTAGATGTGTGACAATGTCGCTCGTGCGTGCGGCCTCACCTCCCTGAACAGCAGGAAGACCACCTAGACGAGTTTTCTGTATTTGCCGATTCCGAGTTATAAACTTGTTTTCAATTGCAAATTCAAATGCTGTAGTGCAAGTTTGTCGCCCGCCACTGAGTGCAACACGCGCGGCCATTTGTAGCCGGGACACATCCGGGAAGAATCCTTAAAAAGTTTGCTTTATATTCGAACCAACAATGCCCTACACTTCGGCCCAGGGCGCTACTTGATGTGACATCTCTTTAAAGTGTCAACGGATGTTAAGCATTTAAGAATTTCCTTTGAATACTAACACTTAAGAGAGCAGAGACCCTGTATGAAAATATTTAATGGTAAGGATAAATAAGGTAAGACACAGAATTTCAAATCTTCCGAAAAGACCCATCAAGGATTCTTGATTATGTTTACAATGACAAGGCCGAATATAAGCCAAGAGCAGGATTTCGGAGGATTCTCGTTATATATCTATTATATATATTCTATATAACTTCTTGTTTATTTAAATCTTATAAAATTGAAGGTTCGCTTAGATAGAAAAAGCGCATGCAGGGCAGACATTATCCGAGAAAATCTCTACAAAGTTTTTTCCTTCTAACTTCTATGAGTGTGCATGAAATTTTCCGAAGTCAGAAACACACACACATCCGACGTACACGCATGACATAGAAATGGGGCACGGCGTGTCCCAGTAAATTGCTTCGCATTTTTCCATTTTGATCGTTTCATTTTCCATGTGCGTATGCGTGTGCGTTGGCAAGGACGTTGGTCTGATGGGAAAGTGTTTTTTTTTTTTGGTTATGTAGCAAAGAATTTCCATTCTAAAAAGTTTTACGAAATGGAAAAACTTTTATAATAACCAGACATGTAGTTATTACGAGCGGAGGCGACACTCCCGCCCAGACGATGGTCGGTTCTCGCCTGTTTCTAATTTGTAGGAATTAGTTTTGCCAAAGGATAAACGTTTCTCCCACAAGATTTGCAGATTTTGTTACGATTTTATTTCTTCTTTGGCGACTTCGCCAAGTGGGTCACTGAGCATTTTCGATTCCGCAATTACAAATTGAGAATCAAAGAAAACTTAAATGTAAGCCGGCTCTCCACTTCCTACTCACCTTAATGGAGAATCGGCATCTGTTGCTCACATTTGGTCAGCTGTTCTGTTTTGCCCTCGAATGTCGGTTGGGGTTGTGGGGAGTGAATTTTAGAACCTGTAAAGATTTGAATTTATTTAGGGCATTTCATGCGGAAGTTCTGCTGCCAACGTCTTTAAATTTCTAGGGAATTTAAATTGAAGTCGCCGGCTGCCGACATACGGCAAGCGGTGGGCGTTTGGCGAGGTAAGGCGGTAAAATCGTTTGCTTAACGTGCCTTCCAACATGTGGTTACTTATCCTAAGCACGCGCACACACGCTCCGAGGAAGCCGATGCGGAACGCCCACCTGAAACCGCAAATTTCACCAACAATTTCGGGTGCAAATTCTTTAAAAAGGCTCGCTCCCGTCTCCACCCTCTCCTTTCAACAGACACAAGAATTCCAGCTCAAAGACATAGCTTCATATTTGAAGTGGGACGCGGAGACCCCAAAAAATCACATTTGCCTGAAAATGTTCATGAGTTTTTCATTATTTCCCAGCCCCCGGTTACTTGAAATTTCTCTGGGCTTCGTTGGCGCCCGTAATTGGCCAGTAATTGTCAGGTGGTTGGGAATCCTTTTCCTGTTTGAACCGTTTTGAAAATGATTAGTAAGAATGCTGGGAGCTGTATACAGCGTGGTTGATAAGAGTTTGGCAAGGTGTGTTTATTTTTAAGAAGCCTGGAAATATTTTCATGTGCCACTTTAATATTTTTGGTATTTTACGGCAGATACGGTCTTAAATGGGTATTTTTAAAACTCTCATCAGTTTTAATTTATATGCTGTGTTGATTCCTTTACGTTGCCCGGTGACTAAGTGCAGTTGAGTATTGGGTTAACCCATCCAGACAGCCGCCTATTGACCGACAACCAATAACAGATCCACCTACGCACACAGCCACAACCACTACCGATCTGAATGTCAGCGCACTTTAATAAACATGAAATGCTGGAAAAATGTCACAGGCCATAAAACTCCTTTCGGTCGGTTGTAAAGGGCGGAACGGAGAGCCTGTAGGCATCGGTCGTAAAAGGTTCAGCTGCACACACGACAGTTTCTCAGCGGCATTTGCTCTATTGTCGCACTTCGCTTCTAATTCCGAAAATTTTGGAAACTGTCAAATTTTAGGAACGGGTAAGCCACAAGGCCGGGGGCATTCAACGCGACGAATTTTCACATCCAGCGGTGAGCATGTCTTGATTGAGATATAGCCACCGCACTGCACACACACACACACACACATGCTGAGTCATTTCAAGCTAACTTTATTAGGACCGTGGTTAGCAGAGACCAGGAAATTCAAAGCCCCGCCAAACTTTCGTCCGCGACGTAACGAAGCTCGATGGCTTCATTTTATTGCATACTTTACGGGCTTGCCTGAAAACAGAAATCGCCTCGTTTGTGGGTGGCCGTTTTTATGTTGTCTTTTAATGGTTGCATTTTTACCGATGGCAAGCGAAATGAAAATAGTTTTCCATCTCGGTCCACTGATTTATGACTTCCACTTGTTCAGCTTTCACGGCGGCGAACCTGAGCCTTAAATTCCAGCACTTTGCCTGCCACCTGCACCAGGAAGCGCTGTGCCCTGAAAATTTAATACAAATGTCTCACTTGGCGCACTTGGGGGAATTGCAAAACAGAAGTAAAAAGAAGTCAACGTCGGCAGCCAGACACTGCCAAAGGATTTGCATTTACCCAAGGTCCGGGACGGAGGTGGCCCAAGAAGCCATCAGAGATAAGCAGTCCCAGTGACAGTGGCATTGCCAATGCCAACTTGGCAGGCCCCCGGGCTAAGCGAAAGAGAGCGCGGCTCTGGTGGCGCGTGTCGTGTCCTAAGTTGTCGCCTTGTCGGCCCTTCCGAACCGACAGCTTCATCCTGGCAGGCTACCTAAATAGAAGGCAAACGGAACGGAAACGACAGCGCATTACGCACCACGACACGCTGGCTGGGCAAACTTTGAGTCGACGACGTTGGCTTACATTTCATCAGTGCGTCAGTTTGTCAGCTCGTCAGGGTGTCATCCAGCCAAATGGTGGTCGCAGGCCACCCCGTTAATGATAAGAAAACAATTCGAAGCTAAGCAGACAAGTCAAAAGTCGCGACATTGCATAAATTTTATAATAAGCTTGGAAATTACAATTTTCACTGGTCGTCGAGGGCAAGGACAACGACAATGACGATGACGCTGACGACGATGCTATTCGTAAGCAGCTGAAGGAGTTTTTTGCAATTTACATTTAATTAGAGGATTTTGTGTGCAGTGCAGTGAAATTGCATGCAGCACGCGGCAAAAGGCCAATCGAGTTGCCATTCCCCTACGCCCTCCTCCTGTCAGCCCGTCTCAATGTCTGTTGGCTCTGTCACGTGCCTTAAAGGATCCGAGAAGGCGACCCCAATTCTCATTTCTGTCTCCCTTCGTATGGGGAACATTTAATTAAGTGACTTGTACACTTTGTTCGTCGTTTATTTTTGTGTTTTTTTGTGTGTGGGGCTTGGACGTTGCGTGCCGATTGGGGCCGTGGGTTATGAGCCGCACAGGAAATTAAGTTCTAAGCCGGTGGCTGTTGCACGCTGCGGGCTGTGGCATGTTCAGATGCATGTTGAAAGCATAATTGAAAGCATTTAGGCGCAGCTTAAGTGAATTTACTACAACCACGAGGCAGGCAGTGGAACACTCGGACCGACTGTTGACGGGCGCCGGGACTGACGGGCGGCATGGCATGAAAATGGCTTTTAAATTGTTTTATTTTGAGCTGTATAAAATTCGCGCCAAAGGTGGACACGCGGGGAGCTTAGAACTTGACTACAATTGCAATTGAACACTTCGGTTCCAGGAACCTCCACGCGGTATTGGTCGCAGCGGCAGGGATTGCTCGAGTGTCGTGGCCGCTGGCAATGACACTCGTGTTTTGCAGGCGTTAAAAGTCAAACAAAAACTGACAATGCCAGTGGAGCGCACCCGCCGAAATTGCGTTGAAAATCCTACACAAATAAACCGAAAACTTAAAATCGAGGGAAAAAAGTGGAACAAAGAATTCGCCAGCACAGCACAAACAAGGCAAGTGAAGAGCAAGAAAAATTGAAAAGCTTTGAGAACACACACAAAACACGTGCTTGCGGAAAGTGTTACCCATGACATGGCCACCCACACACACACACGCACAGACGCACAACTGAAACAGCCGCACCCAAAGGTCGCCATTTTGACGGGCATTGGTAGTTTTTTTTGGGAAGCGGGGCTCCGATTGTTGTCCATGTTGGTCCTGATGACCGTGACGTTGGTTTTTGACGTCTCTGATGGCCGAGCACTGTGTCAATTATGGTAGACGTTGCTTCACATTCGCAGTTCTTGTTCAGCCGAAAAAAACGCTAGGCCCAATTCATGGAGACTGTTCAAAAACTTGAAAATGTTCAATTTTCAAGAGCGGAAATCGATTCAAAAATTGTATCTTTCTTCCTTTCTTCAGATATTTATGTTCTTAATTTCTGTTTTACCTACCCCGCAGCCAGTTGATGAACAACGACCAAAATTTAAACGCCCTGGAGTTTGGTTAGAAAGTTTTCTGTAATTAACTTTGAATTCGGACAAAGATTTTTCTTCCTTGTCCTTGCAAATGGAACTAAACTAAAATTTTATATTGATGGCATTTTAGCTTTTCCGAAGCATGTTGGTTTTAAATAATTAGAAAATATCATTTTATTAAATTAATTTTTGCATTGCTGGAATTTCTAAAGCTCGTCCTCCAGTTTTTGCAGGCTTACTTGTTTTATTTGGTATACAGGAAAAACTTTGGTCCAAAGAAGCTATGGGGGTTATCGTTTATCTGCCCAATGGACTTGAGACTGAGATCATCACCGCTGCCAACAGAGGTGCTGGTGCTTAGCCGGCCCTCCGGCGGTCAGTGTCTTTGAAAAACTTAAAATTTCTTTATCAAGTTTTTCCACGTATTCCAGGGATTTTTTTGGAGCGCCTCGAGCAAAAAACTTGTTCAAACAAAACAGCAATTTAAGTGTGATAATTGAAAACCTTAATGGCATGTGAAAAACTTTGTCAACTGAGCAACTGACTAGCCCCAGCAATGCCCAGGAACGGCTGCCAAAGGAAACCTTAAAGAGACCGAGTACCATTTGATAGCAACTGCTAAGCTGATTAAAGGCGAGTTCAAGCAAAACCAAAACTAAACTGCTAAGCTCGTACACGCGTGCCAAAACAAAAAAAAAAACTTTTGCAACACCCACGCGAATGCCTGGCAAACTTCGCCATTCCCCTCAACTTGCAAATGTTGTGGCTTTGCGAAGGCCCAGGGCGGCTCCCGGGACCACGCCAGGATGGATTCGTTGGCAGTTACTGCCGTAGTCAAACGGCTGCGCGGGTCGATGGGCGGTGGATCTACGGTGCGTTTACCAGTCAAATTTCGCATGTGCGCGCCAAATTAGATAGCATTCAAAGGCAATAAAAAAGAAAGTTCTGCAATTGGCAAAAACACCCACCGACAATAGCCAGAAATCGGATTGGAAATTCGCTGGCCAATTCAAACAGACGAGGCCCAAAGGTAAGTGCCTCGGGACAGTGGAATGGAAATTTTAAGGCCTACAGAAATTTCCAGTTATGCTGAAATCCGTATTACAGAAATATTTTTATATGATTTTGACTGATCAACAAGATTTCGCGAAAACATTTTTATTTTGAATGGAAGATCGAACTCAGATCGCTCGACTGGCCTGCCCTAAGTCTCAAAATTTTTAAAGCCACTCAGAGACGGCAAATAGAACGAGAAGGCGGGTGGCGGCAGTGGGTTGGGTCGGGAATCCAATAAACTTTATTGCCTCGTTGCACAACTATCGTTGGCGGGTTTTTAAAAAAAGATTTCCGCTTTTTTTGGTGGGCGGGCGCCCAATTGGGGTTGCCTTCTTTGGCGTGTGTAGTTCGAGTTCCGTTCTTGCCCAAGGACAAGCCGAGTTCCTTTTTGCCGCTACTTTATTTGAATTTGTCTAACTGGCGCGTAAATAGCCTTGGGCACAAGGCACTGCCAATCCGGCCCACATCCAATTTCGGGGCAGTCCTTGTGTCCGCAATACAAGCGGGGCGTGGCTCTCTCCTTCCTCCATACGTATGCTACAAATCTGTTAGTGTGGGTGTGTGTGTGTGTGTGTGTATGCAGCGGATGTGGCTCAAAGTCATATCCTGTATGCGGTAGAGCCAGTTAGTTTACAGGGCCCCGAAAAAACAAAAGCGCGCACAATTCGCACATTCATCAGCTAAAATTTGCGGTTCGCCTTACTTTTTTGCCCACGGAGCTGGCATTCCCTCCTTGCAATTTCTGTATTTGCGGTCGGTTGTTTTGAAGGCCGTGTATTTTGGTGTTTAAAGGATTTCGGCTCGGTTTGCTGCCTCACCATGCATACATCATTTCGCCCTGATAAATTGCACTCGAAAATTGATAAATGAAGCCAATGGGCTGCTACAATTCAAATGGCAGTAACGGAAACATTGTGACAGGACGAAATGTTTTTCGCTTTTTAATATTATGGGTGCATGTGAATCTGACTGATAGTAAAACGCTGAGCTCAAAAGTTTCAGATCCTTAAAAGCACTAAACATATCCTGGATACCTTTAGGCATGTGCGGTTTTGCTGGGCTTATAAATTAAATTGAATAACGCGGGGATTTGTCATATTTTACATTTTTAATTTATCTTATTTCCCAGGTTAAGACCCCAGCAGGGTTTCCATTTAAATTTTCATCCGCTTATTACACCGCAAACAACACAACACATCTCTTTACCTTGTTTTGGGAAATGTGAATAATATAAAAAAACATATAAAAACGACGTCCGACATTCGAAAACAAAATTTTTAATGTGTTGAACAACAATTAAAATCATTTTTACACAAGAAAATGATTAAATTTAAACGGCCTGAGAGCACGCTCCGGAAATATTCGTGGGCCCGGGGCGCGGACGTCAAACTAATTTGGATGGATGGTGGGCAAATTTATGAAATAAAAAATTGAAAATGCAGCTTTAACACGCACCCACCCGCGCCCGCCCAACCACAAAGCCACTCACTGTCCATGTGAGTTCACCATGCCGAGGAAAACATATGCTTAAATTTATTGAAGTTAAGCTGGAATGAGCCAGCTGCACGCACGGCCTTTAAAATGCAACGAAAAATTGAAATGAATTTTTAATGTGGCCGTGTTCTGCGTTTGTGCCAGAATAAACGGTCACCTGGCGCCCGGAACAGACTTGAGGTCCTGGCCGAATGGTCCCTAGTCGCCGGTTAAATTCACCAACACTAAAACTCAACCGGGCGCCAGTATTTATTTGCTGTGCCTAGGAGTATGCAAACTTCTGCCCACAGGAGAAGGGCTGGGCGTAAAATTAATTTGTGGCGTCCGTTTGGACTTGGCCTTTCCGGTTGGATCGCCTAGTTGGCCCCAAAAAGTATGCTTCATTTTCTATGCCGCGCTCTGCACAAATTGCCTTAATTCCCCCTACGAAAATAACTTATTCCATGTGTCCAATGTCAGAAAGTTCTCTACTCCTCTTGGTATTTTTCCCCGGCGCGCATGTGTTGAAATTAAAAACTTTTCTTTGTCATCGTTGCCCAATAGCATTCTCACCATTCTCCACACTCACACATATATATATGTTGAGTATCTCTCTGCATATGTAAGTTTTTATACACTAAGCACATTCTTAATTTTACCAGAACACGTTAGTTCCGGCAACGAATTTTCCGAAAAGGCAATTTAGTAAAGATCATTTTTATATGTACAATCGTTATCATTTGTATACGTCTGTTATGCCTCAACTTATTAAGAGAGAACTTTAGTCTAAAGATCAATTTATCATTATCATTGAACAACAAGAACTAATTTTCTATTGTATATTTACATCCAAACGCTTTTCACAAATTAAGAATTATATTAGAACTGGCAAATCTAAAATCACATTTAAAAATAAATAACCCAAAAATACGTTTATAGAGTATTAAAACCTCGGCTCTACGAAATTGGGCCATATCATTTTTTATCTTTCATCTCGACCGTTTGGTGAGTCGTGCGGTGAAGTAAATTTTGGTTTGCTGTGTGCGTATTTTTCTTTTGTGGCTAAATTATTTGTTAAGTTAATTTGTTAATCAAGTTAATTTGACTGTGTGAGTTGACAGTTGTCTATGGGCGGTCTGACCATCTTTCCTGGGCGAGTGTGTCCCGCATACGTGAGTGCGTGCGACCTGAGTGGTTGTCACGTGTTGCTCCTCCGAAATGAATTGTTAATTTTCAAAATACCAGTAGCTCAAGTGCAACGCAGGCTCCATTAAAAGTTTTCCAACTAGTTTGAAATTCTAGACCTTCATCTGATTAAAGTTCTCCTTCATTTCTCTTTCACTTGCTCGAAAGTGGAAATTAGCCGCCTCAAAGAGAACGAAGCCGTGAAATTTCCTATTGCCGATGAAAAGTGTGCTAGTCAAGCCTCTGCGCCATACGACCATAAATTTCACACCCACCGAAGCTAAATCAGTTTGCCTTTCCCGACTCGTTCACTGCCCGGCTCCCGAAGATTAACGCGCACACGAGCATAAATAACAAGTGAAACTATTGAAAAGAAGACGCCTCCCCGGCCCCGTTTAGTGGCCGTCGCTTCCGCCCTCTCGAGCACAAATTTATTTTTCATAAGTAAATCTCTCAGCGGCTAGAAAACTTTTGAATTACGTGCAAATCCATCCGCCCGGAATTTCCCTTTCTACCTCTCGCTGGCTGCAAAAGCAGAAGTCAAAACGTCGGCAGAGTCAACACATGGAAATTGGAGGAACCCCGAAGACCCACCCAACTGGCTGACTAGTTGGCTGGCTGTCTGCCTGTGGCTATTCCCAGAAGCCAACGAGCCAGCGAGCCAAACGAGCCAGAATGTAATAAAAACCCAAAGTACGTTTGTTTGATAATCCCATTTTAATATTTATAGTAATAAACGCTTTTACGCGTTCGCGCTTCTGGCTGTGCTGGCCAACAGCAGCTTCCTTTTTGGGCTGCCCGAGGGCTGGCGAATTGGTCGCCGGAAGGCCGCTTTATTAGATGAGCTTTAGGCTACATACGTGATTTTATTTGGTTATTTATATTCTCCATCAAGCCCCTATGGCTGCTTGCACCGCCAGGCCTTAGAGGAAGCTTTGGTCAGGCTGGATTTTGAATCTGAAAATCCAATTGAGTGCCTGGCACCGCCTCGTTTCATTCAGCTGATAACGGAAATTGAAATTATATTTTCTGCGGAACAAAATTGAATCGAAACTTAGGGTTACTGCCGGAAAGGAAAGCCGCAAACTTTCTCCCACAAATTTCTAAATCCTATAAAAATAAAAAGGACAGAAAACGGAAGGCCGACTGACGGTGACAAAGGCCCGGTTTCTAAGACCCGCTGGTATCAATCTCGCTTCATTACATCAAGTGCAAGGCAATCGAATTTGCTTGAAAGGAGCTCACTTTCCACCTTGCACTTTGGCTGATGGAAACAGAAGGCAATCGGAGCGCCCCAAGCCCCAAAGGCTAATAACACTCACAGCGATTTAGGGCAGTTTTTTGCACGCACAACATATTCCTGTGACTATCAAAGGGGCGACGTGACACACAAATGGAATCCACTGACAACAAAGGGACAATGACGAGAACACGTCGACCGAATGAAATATCCTGGGCGCCAACGAAGAAGTGTAAGCGGATGTTTGCAGCCAAATGAAAATGGCCCAAGGGCCGACAACGAAACCAAACGAAGTAAAACCAAAAGAAAAAAAAGGGGAACCTACTTCTTTAACTTATTTGGCGCTTTCTTCGAGCGGGCATACAATTTTCATTTGCCCTTTTTGTGTATTTATCTAAAGCAACCCCAGAAGCAAATAGATGAGGGCCAACCAAAAAGAAATTCCGCTGCAGTCGGTCCAAAGGACTGGAAGGCATGGACAGGAAGGGACACAACACATGAAACTCCAGTCTTTAGTTCGGTTTTTCATTTCGTTTGCACGTTCGTCTAAGTGCCGCCGGACGAAGTTTGCACCATTTCCACGGCCTTAAGGTGTTTTTAATGAAAAGTTGCCAACTTACCGAAGACCGACGACCGAACCCGGAGAACTGTAGTGCGGCCTTGCGGCTGCCCCGGCACAATAGACAGACAATAGACTCTGGTCGGGGGCAGTGGTGCGCTGGCTGCATCAATATCCTGTTGCCATTTTGCGCTATTTACAAATGAAATACGCCGCAAGTTTTCATTGTTGTCCGAGTCGGAGTTGCCGCCGAAATTAAACTTTTCGGGCGTTTCGTTTGTGTTTTTCTTAGAGCGGTGAAAAGTTTGCCGCAAAGAAAATGGAATTAAAAGTAGTCTCGGGCAAGGGTCCTGGGAAAATCCTTACCAGCCCCAGCTGTAAAGGCCCGCAGCCTTTCTGCCCTCCTCCTTTTCTTTATGCCTCCACACACGCACATGCCAGCCTCATTAGCGATTGAAAGCCGGGAATGCAGGATTAGCTGGGAATTAATGCACACCAGGGGCCAAAACTAACGGTCGTCATTAACCAGCCACATGCAATCTCGGCAGAAGATTTGCCCGCCAAAGATCAGGCGAAAAGGAAGGTCTCAAATTTCAATAGAAGCCTCGGCTGACCGGTCATTACCGGCAGCGGTTGGGGGCGGCAAAATGGCCCATTAATACGGCATTACCGCTAATAACTTTGATGACATGCACTGCCAACTATTCAAAGAGCAATTCATCTCGCCGAAACTGCGGCACAATGGAGTGCTGATAATCAGCTTAGACGATAGTTTTTTTTTCGAGGCCGGCCAATTTCTCCGGCGGGAATCCCTCTTTCTTGGGCCATAATTTTCCGCAGACACGCGTATAAAGTTGCCGGGCATACACACAAAAAAAAAAGCAAAACGTAAGCATGTAATCATTATTTTCAACAGGCAAACAAAAGAAACGAGCTGAAAGCAACGCAAAGTAGAAAAGAAAGCATAATGAACCCCCAAATGAAAGTGCCCGGCGCACGAAACTTTGCCCTCAAAGCCGACCTCCTTCCCCTCCACAAAGAAATACCCGCCCGTCTTCTCTGCGCTTAACACTTTTCCGCAACAATTTATCGTCGTTGTCGTTGGCGGAAGTGTTTGCCATTGCCAAAATGGAAGCAAAAAGGGGAAATACTTGAAGACTTGTAGCCGATCCAAAGGACCAACTTTTTTCACTGGGCTCTCTCTCTCTATGGCCGAAGCAAATCCTCGGTCGCAGCATCTGAGCTGAGCCGTGTTTCCCGACACTCCCACAACGCGCATTGAATTTCAAAGCTGGCCAAGAAAAAAATTACTCCAAACTATCTTTCCAAATCTCGCTGGCTGCCGTTCCGATTGCGAGTATGTGTGTGTGTGTGTGGCGAAAATCAGATACGTAAGGAAACCGCCGTATTATTTCAACATTGATTACAATTGGCGTAAATTTTGTTATGGTTTGTGAAGCACCAAAAACTTCGTTGGTGGCCGATAGCTTCGAACCTCCCAAGACACCACGAAACAGATGCTGCAAAGAACGCGAAAGGGCGCACGGAAACTTAAAGTTGGAAAGGGAAGTATTTTTCTTATGCACAACAAAAACTGAAAGGAATCGCTTTTACATTCTAAAAAGCCTAAGTAGATATGAGATCTCTGATTACATAGCATTTACCATTAAAACGTTCTCTATATATTTTTATATTTCTGTGATTACCATAAAAGGTTAAAACTATGGCAACTAAAAAGTGTCAATTAATAATTTTATTCCAAATTGAATACACTTGTTTATATCATTAGTAAGGAATGTAAAAATCATCTTTAAAATACGACAACGCGGAGCTGCTACTTTTTTCAACGGTGGAAGGATAAATTCTGATGGAAAGGTCAACCGTTTCAGGAAAAATTGTACTTCGAGACTATTTTAGATTAAGACTTTTCTAAAGTTCCTCGAAATCCACGTAATATCGGCAGGTCATAAGTTGTTTTACAAAAGAAGAGAGTGGCATTGAAAATAAATAAATTTGAATAAAAATGTGGTTGGAGACTTTTTTTAAACCGACACCATCGGTTCATCTATCATTGCGGTCCACCTAGCAAATTGCATCAGCCTCTGGGGGATCGAAGAACTTTCGCCATTATCATCAGTCACACAATTTGTTAGCATAAAAAATTCTATCAATCCTGGAGATCTAAGCAAACTGTAAAAATTACAATACCATTGAATGGCAGCCATGCAAAGCGCACAGCAAAGACGCGACAACGAAAGCAAAGAGTCGCCAAAGGGCCGGGTCCATGGCCACCCGAACTTCTGAGGATAGGACAGAGGGCCGAAGGGATTTGCTTGACGGCTCTACAGCGAGTAAACAAAATCTCTTACATCAATTTTGTCAAGTTTTCACGCCCGCCAGACGGTGGCAACAAATAAGAACATTTTTTGGCATTTTGCGCCTAAAAGCATGCAAACAAGTGCCCACAGGCCGGGTCGTTTGGCCGTTCAAGTTGCCCGTCGAGCCGCCCTCCGAGGGTTTGAAGAAACTTGATTTCAAGCCGGCAAATTGAAGGAGATAAAGTCACCGGACGGTACGTGTCACCAGTCCTGAATGCGGAATGACTGCCCGGTCGAATGGCTGCAGGGGTGGCGGGCCAGAAGAAATCGATCGAAGCTCATCATATGGTCGAGTGAACGACAGGCTTTGGTCGCTTATTAAATTCAGAGCTTCGTGCGCTTTAAGGCGCCGAGGTCTCATCCCCCAGAAAACGGCCGCCCTGTGCGGTGGGGTCCTTGATTGATGGCTGTCGCCTTCGCTTGCTTATGTATTTTCGACTAGGAATTTAATAAATGAATGTGGTTTTTATTGCCACAACCGCCGAAACCAGCACTGCTGCCGAGTCTATCGTTTGCCAATGCGAAGTGGGAGAGCCAACAACATTTGATTAATCGCCGGGAGGTTGGAGGGATAGGAAGCCCATATGCCTTTCTAAAACAGGAGAAGGATGGCTGGCCCCCCCATATGACACCAGCTGGTCGACTAGTTTTCAATTAAAAAACTTTCACTTAATGAATTTTACGGTCCTAAGCATTCGAGGTCGAGGTGAGGATTTGCCGAGCTCACCGAGCTTCTCTACTTTGTCTTCGAATTTACGAGAAAGCTTTTAATTTCCAGCCATAAAAGCCAGCGACTCTGTCACCGCCTCTGGTTAAACGAAATCCCAGTTAACCCCCAATTCGGTTGGCCGCCGTTATTGGCCTACTTTTATAGACACCGGGTCCAACTTTGTTGTCGGCCGCGCAATACATTGACGGAAGTTAATTAACCCAAGTACCGTGGGACCTTGAATGCAACGGAAATAATTGTACTGACTGACAACTAAAATCGATTGTTTGACTTAATTGCACAGCTTAATTTTGATCCTCGCCATCGCATTAAACACCTGGCTGCATTCTCGGCCACCGACCACTGCGCGATTAGACTCCAAATGTCACTCAGATGTCACTTGATTACACCTTGATGACTCGCAGATGACATTTGAGATGTTCCGGGCCTCTTTGCGGCGCCCCAGGCATCCACCGAAGGTGAGCAATTATCGGCCCCTAAGTGTGGCAAGTGACCAGCCATCGGAGGGTCACCGCAGCGGTCTCTGCCACCGGAACTGCATAGGACAGCGAGACCGGCTAGTTGACATAATTTAGCTGCCAAAAGCAGCAGCAACGTTCCGACGCGTGCTTCCTTCGGGCTGCAAATGCAACTGAGCGTACATAATTAATTATTTGATTTAGTTGTCGGGTGGGCGACCCAACGCTTCGGATTCATTGGGCGGTTTACTTTTCTCACGAAGCCACGCCGACGCTTACACACCCTTATACACCCTATCTCCCGCTCTCACTTTCTCCCGTTCTGCGATTTTCGCTTGTGTGTCTGCGGTCAATTAACAAATGCTTGTGGTCAAAATTGCATACAAATTGAATAACTTGGAGCTGCCCACTCAATAGCTTTGTGTTAGTTTAAATGTGTCTGTCGGGTCAGATTGGGGGTCAGTCTGCATTCGGAATTGATGAAGCACTGATTGATTGATTAATCGATCAACTTGTATATTTGCCTAATCGACTCTTGTGTTCTCATCCCGTGAGCAACTTCACCAGATTTAAATTTTGAGATCTGCGTTTTATTGAACTCGCATTCCAATTCAAAGCTGACAGAGCAAATGAGATGAACGTATAAAAACCCTTCCTTTGAATGATTCCAAAACAAATTCCAACCCATCCTCTCCTTCTATTTGTCTCTGCTTGGCATTCGGAAAACCCCAGGCAGGCGGAAAACATGTGCATAAATTTCCCAGCCGCACCCAAAACCAACCAGCCGACCAACCAACCCACTTATGGCTGAAGTCAAGTCCTCTTTTCCCACAGAGTTGGAATGAAATGCCGCATCAACGCCGCCGCACAATGAAGAAAAGCCAAAGTGCCACCGTCACCACACGCAAAAAAAAAAAAGGAACGCCGAATGGATACAAAAGTAGCCACGGCCCATCGACCGCCAACGAAATTGATTTTCAGGCAATTTGTTCGTTTATGGATTGTTGGCCCAGCCGAGCTCAGCCCGGCCCAATGGCTTAGTCCAGACAACTGTCTTGAGGGCACAAAAAAGGAGCCCGGCTAAAATGGAATAATGCAGGGCAGCTGCTTTTGCTTTAGTCAGTCTGTCATTCTGTCTGCCCCTCGGTCTGCCCTGGTTGGCAAAACGATGCTACCGTCGTTATCGCCGGCATTGGCAGCCAAGACGTGCGGTGACTGCGGCTCACAAAAGAACAAGAAAAACACCAGCCAACGAGCAGAGGAAATCATGAACTGCAACACTTCGACGCCTAACAATTTCACAGGGAAGTTTGCGACGAATTACTCGAAAACTCGGCCTAAACTAGGCGCGAAAGTCACACAAGATACCTTTTAACTTTATGTCGATATCAATTGAAAATTTTTACTATTTTCACAATTTTTTGCAAAATTATTATTTTCTGCACTAAGAGTTGCATCCACCGATTATTTTTACCAAGGCTGTATTAGAAGGGTTGCATTAGAAGGGTTGCATTAAAAGGGTTGCAGTATTTTTAAAAAGATTCTTATCGATTTATTTATAATTAAACGACCTCGTCTGCTTTATTTTTACTTTGTTAAAAGCCATTAATGTTTATTTATGCCCCAATCAACAGCACGCGCCGCCAATAAACTCCGCCGGCCTGGGAAACCCGCCAACCACTTTGCCTAATAAACTGTATAAATTTAAATTATGCCAAAGCCACGGCAGGACAACTGGTAACAAATTACGAATACATAAATCAACAAATAGGCAAATAAATGACACAAATATAATTTTTATGTGACTCACTACAAAAGGAAACAACTTTCACGAGTCGCCTTAACACGCCCCCTTTTTCCTTAGCTTGAATCGGCGAGATTGCGACCGGATAAAACCCATTAGATTTTCTAATAAATAGCGACATTAACTAAACATAATGAGCACTTAAGCGCGCACTTCCGTTGCCCAATAGACACCCTCTCGGGTGGGTCCCCAAGCCAATACCGCTGGCTCTTCTTCCGCTTCCTCTCTATTTACACACAAAAACCGCATTAAATTCAAACTTCCTGTGGCTCCTGCTGAGCGCTTTGCCACAACGTCGCCTACAATGTCTGGACTGCTTTAAGTGTTGCCTAATTTACCACAACAAAGGCGACTGGGAACAGCGAAACAAAGAGCATTCCTCTGCAAGGATTCGGCCAGGACGCATATGGCAATCTCCTATAATCCATCGATCATCACCAGAAGAGTTTTGTAGCCAAGTTATTAGCTGTATAGAGCAACCATAAGTCGTATACCTTAACAGTTCCTCCGCGGGATATTCAGGACATTAAATTCGCATTATTCATTTCGTTTGCCCAACTGAAAGTTGTGAAAACGACCGACCATTGTCAATGCCATGCGCCGCCCCGCGCTTATTGTCAATCGTTTATGCTCAGCGGTTTTTGTTTTGCAAGGAAACTTATTAAAGCCTCCTCCCTGGCAGCTCACGTGGGGCGTACGTCCTCGCCCCTTTGGCCAGCCGTATCATCGTAAAATGAGTAATTGCCACCGTGTTTTGCCATATTTATCGCCGCTTCGTGCACTCGGTCTTCTTTTTCGTCCTTAATGAGCTTTTGCCATTTAGTTGTTTGTGTATGTGTGTAAGGATGAGTGTGCCTCCTAGGTTTTCATATGTGCCCATTTTTATGTCTAATCATTTTGGAGTTTTTATTGCCTTGTCTCTAGTTGGGTGTTGCCCTGGTCGGCTAGCAATTCCTTTTGCCGGAAAGAATCCCTTCACCGGTCTCCAAAATAAATACAAATTGCAAAAACATGACTAGGGCTTATGTTTGCAATAAACTCCTCATTCCGATTTTTCCAAGTGGATCCAAGTTATTGGCAATGTTTGAATGCTAGAAGTGCCTCCTTTTGGCAATTTAATTAAGGTATTAGGAGTTTTTAATAGGTGAAAATATGCAAGTAATCCTTAAGTTTGGTTTATTTTTGGGAAAATTGCTAGATATAGCTTCAAATCTTAATTAAATGATTTAATTATTTATTTATCGAACAAGATAATATAATTTCGATTAAATAAAAATCAGGGTTGATTTGATTTAATGTGCTTCCAAAAAGGCAACCCTATCTCTTTGACTCAGCGTTGCAATCGGTCAAGGTCAACTATCGACGAGTACTTTTTGGTATAAATAGTGGGCCCTCTCGAATCACAGAATCATTTCATTTTGAGGACTGCCCTGAGCAACTCCAGGTCGTCTGGTTTCTTTTTATTTATAATTAATTTCGTTACGGGTTGTTTTTAAGACACCATTTTTTTTAAATTCGAATCGTTCTTGCAATCGCTATCGTCTTGCTTCAAGGATCTCCTTAAGATACAGGAATTCATTCTTCTTATTTTGTTAAAAGTTTTCTTATTTATCATTTTTCATTATAATTTATAAATATATCTAATTTCGTTACGGGTTGTTTTTAAGACACCGTTTTTTTTAAATTCGAATCGTTCTTGCAATCGCTATCGTCTTGCTTCAAGGATCTCCTTAAGATACAGGAGTTCATTCTTCTTATTTTGTTAAAAGTTTTCTTATTTATCATTTTTCATTATAATTTATAAATATATCTAATTTCGTT
>JBAMCP010000270.1:0-32253 GCA_037075105.1 Lissocephala sabroskyi
ATATTTTCTTGCTGATCTGGGACGCATTGACCTCTCGATATTTCAATATACATAGGCTAAACCCTTTGGAACGTAATCTTGATGATGAAGACAAGTTTTCCATGCAGTCAAATTGCCTAGGCACATAATTTTCCAATAAATTAAGTTTCATCTCAATTTCGGCAACATTTTCAGCAGTTGGACCCCAAAAAGACCCCAAAACCCCGACCGCCCGCCACGCCACCGCTGACCCATTGACAACTCAATGACAGCCCGGAGACAAGGCGACAGGCGGCTACCAACCACAGCCACCCACCAGCAGCCGCAGCAACAACAGTGGGCAGACCGCAGGTCAAACCACCGCTCTCCCTCCCCCTTGCTGTGGCCGACAAACGCTGCCTTTTGACCTGTGGGCCTCAATCAGCCAGCAATGACTTCCTTTCCGTTTCGATGGCCACGCAAAGTGGCAAAAACCCCGAAGATTCCTCGGCCTCGTGCATAATGCAAATGTTGGAAAACTTTCGGAAAGCTTGGGTGGGCGTTGGGGCGTGGCTAATTAATATTTTGCATGAGGGCTTCCTGTGCGTGTCTTTGTCTCTAATTAATTAGATATTTAATATCATCTCTGAAAGTGCATGTCCCGCCGAATTAGCCAGCCTGACTTTTGAAGTCCCTTCCCGCCCGCCGTACGCAACCAAAGCCAAGGGTCCTTGGGAATGTTGCCGCCGAAGCAGCGGTAATTTATGACCCAAATGGGCGACATTTGAGCCCGCATCCCTCGTCAGGGACCCGGCCACCCCTTTCGCTGCGGCAGCTCTCCCATTCGATATGTGATAATCTTTAAAGTTGCGCGGACTTTAATTCATTTGCTGCCCGCTTAACGAGGGCCATCCGCTCCACAAATACCGGGCCGGGGGCTGCTAATGAGAAGCGTCCGACTTGTCAAACGGATTGAATGACAAGCCTTGGGAATCGACAGGCTGATCGTGTGACACACGCACCCCCAGACCGACCGCGCCTCCGCATTTCTCCAATGGGGGCTGACCTCCAGGTGGGCCGACCTCGCACTGCCAAATCAAAGGAAGGGGTCAACTTAATTAAGTCAAAGGCGGCGGCGCGCGGGGCCGAGCGATCCGCAAAAATGCAACCGCCGTTGTCGTCGGGGTTTGCTTTTTAGTTTTTCGTTCACCGCAATTACAGCAATTAACACTAAGCAATTAAAGGCAGCAACAAGGCCAACACAGCGGACGTCGGACACTGGACGCTGGAGGATGGGCAGCGGGAAGCGTTGAATATGCAAAAAATAGAAGTAAAAATTTGCACAGAACAAAAACAAATAAACCGCAGCGTGTTTGCCCGGGCAGGGGGCGGGTGCCACCGAAGGGGACAGGGCGGTGGCCCAGCGTGGCCACTGCGTTAAATGGAGACCACAAAATGCAGCGCATCGTAGCACTAATTAAGTTAAATACACACACTCACCGAGGGCAGAGAAGCGTTGAAGAGTTTGTTATGGGAAAGGGGTTGGAGGCTGTGGGGTTGCCGAGACAAACGGACAGTTGTACGTGTCCGTGGCTCAATAATTAACTGGCAACATGCATGCAAATGTTGAACGGGAATGGCCTGCCCGCCGCCATCCGCTGGCTTTCTCTCTCGGCCGGCTGTTTTCCGACTTTTCCCTCGCTTGTTTACAGCTGCAAGCTGCGAGCTGATGAGGCCAGGAGGCGTGGTGGTGTGGGGGGGCGTGTGCTCTGCACTTGAACTACATAAATTTTTTATTTGTTTTTGCCAAACTCCCAGCTGTGGGCGTGTCTCGGTGTTTTAAGTAAATTTAATTGAATTTGAGAGAAGCCCGGGCCAAGAGTTTGGCGGGAGGGCGATTCTAAGCTAAATTAAAACATTTAATTTCATTTACCATTGGGTTTTTTATGTTTCACGCAAAATTGCCAAAAGTTCCCATTGCAAAATAAGCAAAAGCTTCAATTCTGAAAAATTAAATCGCTCAGAAAACAATTCGCAAATGCATTCAAAATAATGTAAAAGGATCACAGTTTAAGCGGGTTTTGCGGAATTTTCATCAGATTATAAAAAGAATGCAGAAGTTGTTTTGAAATTGAGCTTATTGGATTCCATGGTTCCAAAACTATTCAGTAATGATTTCAACATTTTTTATTCTATTCTATTTCAATAAAGTAAATCTCCCAGCTCACCGTTTCATCTCCAAAATCGCGTAATGCCTTTCCACATATTTTGAATGGCTAATCCGATATCTGTTTTTTGCCGTCGCTTGAAATATTATTTGTATGCTTTTACTGCTTCGACTCTGCAACTTTCCCAGAACATAAAATACCAGGCACCGAAATCCAAACTCTTCCCACAGTTTTGCCCAAGCAATTATCTTGGCGTAGTCCTCAAAATGTGGCTGACTTTTCAGTAACAAATATTATGCGACTGGAAATCAGAAAGATGCTTGATCACTTTATGATTGAATGCCTTATAGCCCTGAGATCTATTTAGTTATTTATGGGCGACCCTAAAAAGTTGAAACTGATTTCTTAAAAAATGGAGGGAGAGCAGAATTGTCTCGGAGTGAGAAAGCGAGTGATCAAAAGAATATTTATCGCAGAGTATTCATTGATCTGTAAACTTCTCTTTAATTTGTGCAACTTATTTTAATGAATTAAACGAATTTAAAGTTAAACATTTTCCTTTGCCAACCTTACATTTTAGGTGCAGACACTTCTGGGGCTTTTTGGCAAAGTGCTTTGTTATGTTGTAATCGAGGCGAAAACAAGTACAGTTACGGCAAACAATTTCCTCTGCCCTAATGTCCTGCCTGCTTGCATAACTTTGATATTCTAGTTACGAATTGTGATATGATTTTGTTTCTAAGCCCTGCAAAGTTGTAATGTAAACTGGCCCTCGTAACCTTCCCTGTCTTCCGTTACGGGTTTTCCTGAGGCTCTTTGAAGTGACTGTACTTCTGTGTGATTTGTGTAACTTAAAACAGGGTAACCCTTCCATCAATAGCAAGCATCACTAAACCAGGGGATGGTAGTCTTACAACAAAGTCAACGCAAAATCATAAAGAAAAAATCTTTGCCTTTTTAGCCACAGAATGACTGGCCATTGCCAATAACTATAAACTCTCCGCAAATGGCCGCAAACAATATAAAAATG
Source organism: Lissocephala sabroskyi (assembly GCA_037075105.1). Lineage (NCBI taxonomy): Eukaryota > Metazoa > Arthropoda > Insecta > Diptera > Drosophilidae > Lissocephala > Lissocephala sabroskyi. The sequence continues at coordinate 3,157 of JBAMCP010000270.1, forward strand.
CAGCAACAACACCAAGAACAACGAACAATGAAATTCAAATACCAAAAACGACAGACCAAAGCAGCAGCAAAAATAAAACAAAAAATGTGTGGATGTTATAAAAGAGTTGCCAGTTTACCAGTCATAAATACGATGGGTGGACTGGTGTGAGTGCTGCGGCGGTTATGAATAGTGGGGCGTGGATGGGGGTTGGGGCGGCATGTGGAAGACAAAAACGGGCATAAAAATCAGAAATATAAATCGCCTGCTTGGTAAGCAAAACGTCAGTGCTATAAATACCATAAAAAATATATTATCATAGTGTCTCTGAGAGGCTGCCTCGGAGGGTCCGGAATATCTGAAATTGTGTGTTAACAACACTTCGGGCGGCGACGCCGCCATTTTAATACACGCAATAAAATTAGAACGAAATCTGCAGTAAAATTAAATTGAAAAGAAAATCGTTATGTTTGCCACCCAACGAAGAAAGAGAAAACACCAACCGAAAAATCCCAAAAAAAAGAAAAAACGAGGACGGAGATCTAAGCTCTTTTGAGTGTCAACCAAACTAGAAAGTGGTGGGAACGGGGCACACACATGGCACCTCCGACCCGTCCCGTCTTAATGACCGCAGCCCCCTTCTGATGGATGGCGGAGAGGGCATACATTTTATGTCCTTGTTGTTGGCTTGCTAACTTTGTGCGGGGGCAGATCAGAAGCTGCGGCTGTGGTGGGATTTTTTTGTGCTTTTTCGTTCGGATTTTTTAATATTTTCACACACACACTCGCGCGCGCGTGTGTAGTCGGGGGAAACGCACGAAAACTTCTCAGTTTTCCAATAATTTGCCGTAGTCGAGTTGCTTTACATGGGCGTCCCTTATGGAAGGGCCGGGTGGTCGGGGCTGCTCTACATATTTCATAACAAGCAAACAAGCAACTAGGCAGGCAGGCAGGACAATAAAAAAAGCGAGCGAGTTGAGCTCAATGGAGAAGTCAGTGGGCGTTGAGGAAAGCAAACCTAAGCATTTTATCGGGTTATACGGCAGCTGGAATAGATGAGTGCGGCTGCTGGTGGGGGAGCCCATGGCAGGGGTCAACAGTTTGTAAAATATATTTTTATTGCTCTGCCACACACACAAACACACGAAAGTGGAGCCATAACTGCAGCAAAAACAACAGCCCCGACGACCCGTTGAACCCTGAAAGCAACTGCTGCCAAACACACTCACTCGACCGCCCTCGACCTAGCCGTCGCACAGATACTCATACATCTTGGAATGCAGCTGCTGCCCCGATGGACGCCACGGACGCAGACACCGCCGCTGCCGCTGCCACTGCCACGCCGAACCCTTTGGTTTTGACTTCTGCTATTAAAGCGCTCGCAGCCCTCCAAACAAGACCAGCGACATCAACGGCCAAGGGTGGAAATGTGTAGCATACTTTTTGTCATATTTCACACTCTGACACACACCCACGCCCATTGATGCTGGCGATCGCTGGAAGCTGGAAAAGCCGGCAGCAGGCCACGCATGTTGCGTGCTGGACTACATAAAAAACCCTTTCATTTAAACGACAATGAAAAGAAACAACAAAGCAAATAATACGAACTTGGGTCCGTGAACGTTGGGATCAAATGCTAATGAAAACTTCTAGAAATACAGTTAGTCCTGGTTGCATTTATAAGATCGTTTGCAACGACAATAAGTAAGACAGAATGATCTGCCTGTGGTTCTTCTATTCTCATTTTTATGACCAATGATTGACTGGCGAGCTCAAAAGACAAAATAGACAGTTGCATCAAATTAAAAGTAAACTACATTCTTACCCATTTGGAAAAGAGTCATCAAAGGGATTCGTCTAAAAAGGCGATAACGATGCAACGTTTGTTAGGCCCACTGAACGTTGTGGAATAAATTTCTTCAACTTATTATAAAAAAGTGTTGCCAAAGAAATCAGTCTTCTTTACTAAGTTATACAGAGTTATACAGATTATTCTGATCAAACAGATTTATGCTATCGATGTTAGGCCAAAGTCAAATTAATGGCACATAGGGCAGCAGATAATGACGATAAAGTCTAATGCATAATATATAAATTTTCGATGTTGTATGATAAATTGAAAAATGTTGCTTAATATTCAAGAAGAAGAAAAATTCTGCCTTAAATTGTAGAAAGATCAGTTAAATTGCATTCCGATCACCTGTTGATTTTAGCAATCAGCAATGTAAAATGGATCACCTGTAGAATTTCAATGGTTTAATTTCAGTCACTGCGTCCCACTGTGGGCGAGTTGAACTGAACACCGTTCGGTCGAGGGCCGTGCGAGCTGTTTAGTAGTTTGCTTCACAGTTGGCGGTATTTCATGCCCCAAAGTCGGTGCGTGTTGTGTTCGCTATTAAAAAGGCGACAGCAGCTGCCGCGGTGGATGCGGCATTGTGGCCGTAAAGCTGGAAGGCGCCACCGCCGCCCACGCCCTGCACAAACATGTGGGGCTGGGCAAACACGCTTTTAACGCCGAAATGAACTTGTACTCTATGTTTATGAGCTGATAAAAAACAGTTGACCAACATTTGTCGGTGGTTTGGCTGGGGGGCCAGACTGGCGGATTGCAGGCAAAAAATGGCAAGGTGCTGGCTGCATTGGCGGAGCAGAGTATCCAGTTCGGAAAACATCCATGTGAAAATGGTGGAAGGACTTCGGAAAATTGGGAAGAGGGTTGCCGGCTTACATTCCCGCGCCTGTTGATGGTCTACAGGCCGGCAGTTAACATTTCGTGGCCGCTGGCTGGCAGTTAACTATAAAAAGCTTTCTTCGTTGGTGCCCCATAAATTCAACGGGTTTCTCTTTATTGGCCGCAAATGAAAGAGCAAATTACTGTTAACGTAAAGGGTCAACAATTTGGCGAAATTACCTACCGAATTATTTGCGTATTCGCAAATGAATTGAACCCTTGGCCACAGGAATGACGATGGTGGCTTGCCGAGTCGGGGTGACTGGGAAGGCGATGCCCTCGAAACTTTGCAGTGGCGATTTCTGCCGCCGACTGGTCAGTTTTCCATTTCCGATTCTGCGCTCACCTGCATTGATTGACAGCCAGCCGGTTGGTCGCAAAGCGGACGACGGCCAACGGGAAGCGGCAACAGGTGGGATGCTGATTGATGGCCAGGACATTTGGGTATCCAACAATGTGACACCAACTACAAGTAAATTTAAAGTGCAACCAAAGAAGGCATTTATGCCTTAAACTTTAATGAAATTATAGAGCTTCTGGATTACTTCCTTTAAGTCTCTAGAGAAAAGGGTTGATTTTTAAAGAATTACAACTTTTGTTATAAACAAGCTTAAGATAAAACTTTGTGTGTTTTTAGTGGAGGAACAGGCATTAAGTGGTCAGTTAATCGGGTTTTTAGTACACAGAACAGCTGGTTTTTTAGAACAAGGGAGAGGCGCTCTCGTATTCCCTGTCTCTGTGGCATTTTCTCTTTCGGGCTCTGTTAAGCATGGGACACCCGAGTGGAGCCTGTTAACAACCCATGAGTTGTTTTGTATATTTTTATTCGGAAACAAAAGAAATATTAAGATTTTTACCCCTGCAGTGAGCGAATTTAAGGTGGCGCCTAAAAGATGCTATAAAAATTCCATGCCCGTCCCTGCTAACAGCGCTGCTAACCGCACTGTTAGCCGACTTCACAGCATCCGACGCTGCTCTCTGGCTGCGGTCGGCCTTCGTGGGTCGGGCGTTCGGCTCGTGGGGCTGCGCTCTCTGCGGCGGGGGCTCTCTCTTATTGGCGTTGGCGATTCGTGTGCGAATTTTCCGGCAGCCCGCTCGGATGCTGCGAACGGTTTCGTGGGCTTCGCACTGCGTGCGGCGTTTCGTGTCTCGGGATGACGCACACACACCGCTCTGTTGTGTGTACCATAAAAATCGGTTCAGTGAGAGTTTGCGATCCCGCGGGTACGGTCGAAACTTACGGGTCAACACTTGCGTGCGCTGGAAACGGTGAATTCCCTGACACGCTGCGTGCAGTGCGGCCGCTAAAATCAAGAAATAACAAAAAATTGAAATTCTATTAAAAATTTTAACATAGCAAAATTACAAATTCAAAAATTCGGGTAGTGCTGCTGATTAAAGTGTTCCAATCCCGCCCGGGCAAAATAAAAATGCGGCCACACAAAACACACATACGCCGCGTTGCCCTGCGAGCTATCGACTAACTTCCACAGTAGCCCAAACTGCCCCTCGACTGCCGCCTCTTCACTTCGGTCGGTTCCTTCTCCCGCCTCGGCGCGCACCGCTTTTGTTCTTCCGCGTGTGCTATCCGCTTACTTTCGCTCATCACTGTACTGCCCCGAAATCCCGGAGTGTTAACAACTACAAAACGTACGCAGCAGGTTTACTTGTTTTCTGTTTTTTTTTTTTTTTGTTGTATTTTATTTTATTGCATGTAATTTGCCGAGGTTGGGGCTAAGCCCACCACGCCCCCTACTGTGGGGCATAAACAAATTGGCGACATTGTTGTTGTTGTTGCTGCAAATCACGGTCACTGGCAAACTGATGGGGAGAGATTTTCGCTTGGCGCCGATTTCAGCTGCCGGCTGGCTGCATTTTCAATGGAAATCATTTCCATTTTCATTCACAAGCACACGAAACCTGCCCAGCGAATTGTCGTCGTTGCCGTTGCCGTCAGCATCGCTGTAGTCGTTGGTGGGCAGCGGGGCTGCCATGGGTGTGTGAGCGCCCAACAAATTGCACAAAATTGCGATTGTCGGGCTGCCCGAATTTGCGCTGAATTTTTCATGCCATGTCTTCTAGTCGGCGAATGCGTCGTCTCCCAGATAGTCACCCATTTAGGTGTATTCATATTTCCAGATACAAGTATAAAATTGCTGGCAGGGAGGTAAATTCAATTTGCCAAGTGCCACCCGGGGTGGCGGGTTCGGGTAATCATAGAAGTGCCGGGTTAAATTTAACGAAATTTCCAACAAGCCCACAAATTGTTAAATTGCCGGAATATGCTCGGGTGTGCGGGTGTGTGTAATGGGATTAAATGCAAGTGACACTGACAAGAATAGAAATTCTTTGATTTCAATTTACAGCCGACAATAACGAAAAGTTGGGATTTCATCAGCTTCCAAATTAATTTCTCTAACTTCATCAAAGGCCGCAAATTTAAGAAACAAAAACAAGCAATCAAAAAGGCCCAACATAGATTTGCACTAAATTAAATTTCAGCCGCTGCTTAGAAGATTTTGAATTCCAAACGCCTTTAAATTCAGCAAACAACCGACAAATTCATGCAAATCATATGTAAAGTGGTTGGAATCTACCGATGACCGATGGCCAATGAGACTCTGCCGCAAATGTTGGGTGTGCAGCGCTGCAGTGACATGCAAATTTGATTGTCCCCAAAGTAGGCAGCCTCAGGTCACGAGCAACAGCTGAGAACTGCCACTTCGCCCAGGCCCTCCGATGGTTATTCATGGGCACAAATGCACACCCGTCCACACGCCCACTCGCCCACTTATGTGCTGCCTCGGCCCCGACATTTTTATGGGGTCACTTAGGGCACGCAAGCACCCAGGGCTGGGAAATAAAAGTGCCTCGACGGCTGATGACTGTGGCAGGCACCTAAGCTCGAGTGCACTCCAACTGGCATTGCCACACACGCCGCACAACCTCACACCCACACACTCATCTGATGCTGTGCCTTTTCGACACGCCGTAATAATATTGTAACTTTGCACTTCAAATTGCATTTTAATGCAAAACTCACTTCATTACATTAACGGTGAGGATGGCGGGAAACTAGCGCAAAAAATTGTAAACTATGCGCCGGAAATGTATAAAAGTCGACACACTTTGGCTGCAGTAAAGCAGTCTTGTGTTTATGCCGGAAAACACACGCACACACCCACAGCCAGACCGCCACACACGCACACCCACACCCACAGCAATGCCATTGGCTGGCAGACAGTTGGGAAAGTTTGTAAATTGAAGTGCACGCTGGTAGAATTCCTCGCTTCGAATTTTTTATGCCGGCAAAAGTGGCACAACGTACGCAAGCCCCGTTACGTATCCTGGCTGAGTTGGCTGAGCATTTTTAGCTAATGCAGCACAAAGTTTTTCATTTCTCATTGCCTGGCTGCTCGCCGGCATGCCGGTGATGGTGGGGACTCAAATTTTATTGATATGCAAACGAGTCTGAAAGGATTCCAGCAAAATAATCGCATTTAAGATGATGGCGTTGATTGGGTTTCCAGCTGATGGGCAAATTATGACACCGGTTGGGGTTCTAGCTACCGAATTCCTTATTCAATGCAAGGAAGGCGCAGGGGGAGTTGTTTTTTCACCAGCCACAGCAACAGACCGTCCATTGACCTTTGACATGATAGCTTAAAATATTCAACAATTTATAAGCAATATTAAACATGTCTGAACAGATTCACAGTAAGGATGGCCTGGCGCTCATTTTAATAGCTTCTTCCTAATTTGGTTGGCCTGATTTGAACAAATTTGTTGGTGTATAAAATAAATGTCAATGTCTAATTGCGAGGAAGTCTTTATAACTTTGTAATTTACGTAGATTTTGAAGTTAATCAGTCAATTCCCTAGAGGACTTTCAGATTGTTAAATCCCTTTTCTTTAAGCACTTCAATTTCTTGAACAATGTCTAAAAATATTTCGAAAAATTCATTGGAGTTTAAAAAAAGAAATATAAAATATAGACATTTAATAAGCTAAATTAAAATGCTTATATATTTTATTATGTGGATGATAGGAATTTATATAAAAAACTGCTTCTTTTTTATTTTTATTGGCTTGTTATATTCTTATAATTAAATTTCCTTCTAATCAAAAGATGTTGTAATTCTCATTTTATGGCCCTAAAATGCTTTTAAATATTTAATTTATTTTTGTCATACTTCCTATTCAATGAAACGCATTATTATTCGTCAGTTCCTGTTTCCTGCTAGAAATAGAATTGATAAATAAATCGCAAATTTTCCGAAGGCGTTAAAGGGCTTAGTTTTTCCACAAGATTTCTAATTTTTAATATCCCAAAATGCGCTGAATGCTTTTTTCAATCTCTTTGAAGGTGTTTTATATAAAATTACGGCTCTCTCCTTAAACGAAAGCAATAATTTAATTTCAGCATTAATTCATGATAATTTAATATCTCAAAATGGAAGTTATTATTTTTTAAGGTATTAAATATGGTTTGGGTATTCAAAATTGCAGGGTCATACATCTGACAATATTAGAAATCCGTATCATCCAAGCCAAGCAAAATATAGAAGCAGAAAAAAAATATAGGAAACGAATAAACAAAAAACGTTTCAAAAAGGGTTGAATGAAAAGTTATTTTCTTTAAAAGAAACCTGTAGTTATCAATTGAGCGATTTTTAAATCGGTCGATAGACAAAAATCAATAAAAGATTTTCATTCAGCGTGCGACTTAAATATTCAAATGTTTGAATTCCATTTCCAACATTCCATCAGTTACTGATAAATTAAGCCAGCATTTTAATTCCTCCATTGATTCCTTTGTCCAAACAGAGGAAATTCTTTGAAAAGGAAACTATTTTTGCTGCCAGCGATATTTGCATTGGGATTTATGAAGTGACTGCAAATTGGAACAGAAAGCAAAACAGAACAGCGATTTGCTCGCTTGTGTGGCAACGTTTGATTAGTTGTCGTCACCAGCGGTTCTTTTGCAGTTATCATTACTGATAGCGCCCCTTCGACCGTCCCCTCCCATAAGCGATAGGAGCCGCACAACTTTTAATAACATTTCATTCACCGACCGCATGAAACTAAAATATAAAAAAACACACACACATTTTCGCCATACAGAAAAATAATACAATTTGAGAGCCATGCCAGAGCAGAGCAGAAAATACAAAAATAAAATTAGAGACGGCAGGCCAACTACATAGAAGCGGGAGTCGGCGGCGCAGGGATGGCGACATCGTTGCCGAGCTGGCGATAAAAACAGACCAAGTCAATATATCATAAAGGCTCGGCGAGCGGGCACCTCGAACGAGTGTAGTACGATGTGTATGGGCGTTTATGTGTGTGTCTGTGTGTGTGTACAGTTTCCGATTTCCGTTTTCCTGTTTATCGTTTATTGAGTTTTTCGTGCTCGCTCGCCCGTTCGACTTTTGCTCCGTTGTTGGCGTAAAAGTAAAAGCGCTAGAAGAACAGAATTTTGCACTCGTTAGCCTTTCCCAGCCGGTCGACCGTCGACCATTCGTCCGTCTGTGTGGCACTGTCACAGCTTCGAGTATTGAACTTTGATGCCGGCACGTTTCGTAAGCCTCGAAGTTTTTGCCACTTAGATTTCTTTTAAAGGAGCCCACGCTCTCCGTCGGGGCACACGTTGCCTGCTTTGTCTTCGGCTGTTAGTCATTTATATGGGCATCATAAATTATAACAAATTCGTACGCAGGCGGCATTTTAAATGATCACCCCCGAGAGTAGCTCGAGGCTCCTTAACATCTGTTCCTTGGCCTCGTGTGTGTGTGCGAATGAGTGGCTGTGCGTGTAAGCCATTCATATACTTTAATTAAAAGCCCTTGAGTGGGCCAGTAATGTGCTTCTTAAAATAAGCGAGTATTCTGCGGGACTCTTCGTTTTCGGATGGGTTTTTTTCGGGCTTACAGTGAAGCGCTTAGAATGGGAAATATTACATAAATTTTCAATTTCGATCGCATAAATTATTTGCAAACTAAATTGCTATAAATATAAAACAAACAAACAAATTAACCCAATAAAATGCTCAAAATTCGTATAAATCACGGGCCGACAGGACACACACGCACGGGAAATTGCCAAAGCCCCAAATAGCGGCAATTAAATAAATTTCAGCAACTACAACGACAACGGCAACTGCAGTCGTTCCCAACACGAAGACCGGGCGGGGCGGTTGGACACATTTAAATTTTAAATTGCATGGTATTTATTTTGGGAAACTGTCAACGAATTTCGGCACCTTCCCGGCTCCACCGCAGTCTGATTGAAGCTTTCGGTTCTTTTTTTTATCCTTGCAGCCTGTGATTCTGTTATTTTCGGAAAACCTATTTGCACTGCCAGCCAGAATGGAATCCCAGCGATAACAACCCGCAACGAGAGCAATCGATAGAATCACACACGCGTCTGCTGGGCCGTGCGTGACTCAAGTGCGGCGCAGAAATTTTGTGCTAAGAAAAAAAAGAAAAAAACAAAATACAAATCCCGACAAACGGCCCTCTCAGTCAATAACCTACATCAACCACGCCCACATTCACACACGACCCCGTCATGTGGCCTACTAAGGCTTGCCTGCGGCATGGCCAGCTGCTCGTACAGCTGCTGTTCGTGACCATGTTCCACGGCCAGACGGTGGTGGGTGCAACGCGGGCTCGCGTCGTCTCGTCAACGCTGGCCATGACTCGCAACATTGAGGAGGAGAACGGTAAGTGTCCTAATTTGCCAGCTTAGATATAAAATTCAAACACGACATTTCATTGCCTACTTTCTGGGGCAGGCTGGAGAAGCTTTCTCGCCACAAAACTACTGCCACACCAGTGGGTGTGCGTGTGTGTGTGAACTAAATTTAAAATGAGCAATGTGTCTGTGCGTGCGACCGAAGTTTTATTTAATCAGCATAAAGTTTATTGTGTGTGAAGGAATTGTACACAAGGAGGTGGGAATTTCCTGCTGTTTTCCTGGCACGAAACAAATAGATTTCTTGGTCTCTTTTATTGGGCTGAGTGTGCAAATTTAATACATTTTAAATCACATCAAATTGTTATGGTTTGCCAATTGATTTAGCCCCCAACCGCCGCCACTGAGAAAACAAAATTTATTCTGACACATAACAACGTCTCGGCAGGACATCAGTGTTAATGGTCAGCCAAATGGCACCTCGTCCTTTTTAACGTGTTGTTTTCCATTTGGCTGAGTTATTGGGAAACAAAACGTCAGCTGGAATAAAGAAACTTTGGGGATCCCTGCCCTCGACCGACTGACGGACCAAACAGTTGGCCAAAATATGTAATAATAATTTGTTGCCAATAAATAAGCCAAATGGAATGCGGTCGGCAAGCATGGCATATTTTTGCCTCGCCCCTGCCATTTAGCTGTTTTATTTTTGGTCGCTTTCTCTGCGGGAAAGTTTCAAAGTTTCTTTTTTTTTTTTTGTTCTTTTGGCCAAGCAAACTTGTCCGAGGAACAATAAACATTCCCTGCCAAGTTGCCAAGTTTATGACCGTGCCCAATGGCGGGTAAGGTGCGGCCAATGAGATAGCTGATGGAGAGCTTATTCTGGCCATCTCAACTAGTTCCAATTGGCAATTAGAGCCACCCGGGCCAAGCATAAAGAAGGCGTCAGTTTGGCTTTACGGCCAGTTAACTAATAGAGTCGCCCATCCAAGTTTCCCGAGGCTAAATGGCCGGGACCATGCATGTTCCTCCCGCTCGCCTACTTGCAACATTTTAATTCAAAAGTTTTTGCCCACACATACACATGTTCTTGCAGACGCAGTGAATTTGGCTGGCCGAGTCGATGCGTCCGAGGCCGAGAGAGGCGCTGATGTGTTTTTCGGTTTATAACAAATTTTGAGTTTATGAGTTTGCAATTGAATTTTCATGTTGTTGTGCCTCGTGCTGCTGTTGCCGCTGCTGCTGCTGGGCTGTGAAAACTTTTCACTTTGGCATTTAAATGCTTGCCAAACCGCAGGACCACTTCCTATCCACTGGTCGGTCTGGGGCGCTCCAATTGCTCGAAATTTCTACGAGAACATCGAAACACTCCGAATTTTGTGTTAAAAACTTTTGAAATTATGTTTGGTTTGGTTTTGGCTGGCGGTTGTTCGATTTGTCGTTGTCTGTCTGTCGCTCCGTTTGGCTGCCAACAAAGTTTCCTCTGCGAGTGTCGGCGGGTGTTGGGGTCCTGTAAATGTTTATTTAGAGGCTTAACTGATGAGTGAAGTTTTCCCGGCGTTTTCCAAAGTTCGGCGAAATCCTCTCGCCCACTCGGCCGACTGCAGCCCCAAACGAAGGACGGAATGTGTTAATACTGTCAGCTCTTTAGGGTATTAAGCTGATGCTGCTGTCGTAATGGAAAGAAAGTCCTCTCAAGACTTATTTGGCTTTATAAAAACCAATGAATTCTATAACGAATTATTTTGATTTATTTTGCAATTTCTTCTTCATTTTAACATTATTTTTATTTTAGTTGCGTATTTTTCAGCCATCCGAACATCTTTTTTAATTTTATAATTTAAAGTTTATTAATTTGATTTTATTTTATGTTTAATTTTCAGTTAATCGCCACCTTTGGGTTGGTAAGTTTATGCTTATTTTTTCCATTTATTTTAACATGTCGAAATTTACATTTTACTATGAAAAATCCGATTTAAACGATCCTTTGATCCGCCTTAAACACATGTTAATGGCATCCAAATGCCAGCGAGCCTAAAACAATTTCCAAACACAGACCCAACCAAATATTATTGATGGTAAACAGCCCAAGCAATTTGCCCCAGCGCCGTCCGAGTGACCACGGTCCATGACCGGACAAAGGAGCTCCAGCAACGCCTTCGACAAAGGCAAACGCCCCACTAAGCACACACGCCCCCAAGTCAACAAGCCGCAAAAGGGATTGGGCCGTGGGTGGGACGGCCCGCGAGGGACGCACCGCAGAAATCGAGTTTGTTGAGCAAAAAGCAGACCAGCGGACGAGCGTTGAAAACAGCCAACAAGAAAAGGACAAGTTTTCAGTTCTTCGACCAAAACTGATGAGCAACAATGGGTCAAGCATGAGAAAGAAAGTGGCCAACAAACCAAAAAAAAAAAAAAAAAAAAAACGAAGCCAGCATAAAGCAGGCCGAAAAAATAGAACCCTGTAGTTCTTGCTGTTGGCCGAAAACTTTCGCCACGTCCAGGGAGGGGCGACCGCCGGCAACTTTAAGGCCCCCCGGAGAAGTTGGCAAGCAGAAGGACAAAGTCGAGAAGGAAATTCTGTCAGAGAACTGAATGACAAGAGCGACGAAAACTGGTAGAAGCCCAGCGACTTTGTCAACGTTTTTCTTTTTTTTTTTTGGTGCGGATTCATCCGCCTGCCCAGGCACACTTGAGGAATCCACAGTGCGGCTGTGGATGTGCTTTTGATATGGAGTAGCCTACTTATGACCCAGCTCTGGAGCTCCACTTGAAGAGCAGTCAACAAAGTTGAAGTCATCTCAAAGAACTGTCGAGGTTTTTCTTGGCCTTCCTGGTCGGTGTTTGCCAAGGACAATGCCCCGGCCCGTCACTTAACCATCGCCTACTTATTTATTTCATGGCTTTACAAGGACATTTATCATTTTCCTAAGTAGACTGTGCATACGTCACAAAAAGGCCAGAGACCAGCAGTCGCCTTTCACCCACCGAACGCCGACCGGGCACGGTCGCCTTTACTTTCGCTTTCCCATTCCCCCCGACGAGGCCTTGGCCATCAGCGTTGATTTCTATATTTCATGGCTTCGTTGGCTGAACGCCGACCCCGACGGAAGCTGGGGAAAAAAATTGAAATTTTACCCAAATGTTAAATAGAATTCATTTTGCTTCGCTTCAGATTCTGTGGCTTCCCAATCCCGTCTAACTTGCGGCCAAAAAAAGGAAATTTCTTCCCATCCTCTTGATTTGTTGTTGTTGCTTTGGCTTTGTTATTCATGCGGCTTTCGGTGTCTCTCGTGTTATTCTTGTGTATGAATAATCTCGCATGTTTCGGTTGGCTGTTCTGTATTGAATATAAAGAATGGCCAGCGGCGAGTTCAGTGGCTTTGAGTGGCCAATTGTTGGGCCAAAAAGTGGAAAATTTGCAGGCCACTTGAATTTGTTTGCACTCATTATGGCCCCGGACAATTCAATGGTCTGGGGCAGTTGGCTCCGTTCAGCTGCCAAGAGTACAGCGAATATTTCAACATTTTATTGATGAGCTTTTAAAGCCTCCCAATTCCATTAAGTGCGTCAAGTGGCCTTAAATAAATAAGGAACCCAATTGCTCAAATTTGACACTCTCAAGGAAGTTATTTGTCTTTGATAATTCGAAGAATTGTTGTCGAAGAAAGCCTACCAAGTTTAATTATTGCCCAAAAAAGTGGGCAATACTTTACTCCCGTTCAGGTTTCTGTGTCCTTCCATGGGAGCCATTTACTCCTCAAAATTGCAATGGTTTCTTTTATTAGAAGTGTTTGTTTGCAGTTCCGCCAATTGACGTTTGCATTGGCGGATTTCCTTTGCAAGAATAATAGAAAATTCTTTCCTTCCAAACGAACTACCGACCTGCCCAAGCTGAAACAAATTAAAGGTAATAAATGGAAACAACCCTGAGCAGCTTCAGAAGCCTCAGCAGCTTACCACCCACCGCCTCCGCCATCGTCGTCGTCGTTGTCGTCTTCGGCGCCGCCACAAGCCTCACTAATGAACAAATAAAGCTTAGCGAACCTGAACGAATGAAGGCAAAGCGGCCCCGAAAATAAGAAGGAAAAAATGCTGTTGGCCTTAATAAATCACAAGGAAAGAAATAATACAAATACCAGAGCAAGCGAGAAGACGACAAACGAAACGAAGACGACAAGAAGCAAAATGACAAAACACTTTTGCATAAGAATTTCATGTTTGACTTATGAGATTTTCTACGCAAATTCCAGCAATCGAATGTCCAGCGCTTTGACACAAATTCCAAAAGGAAGCGAATGCCCGCCCAACGACAAAACCAATGCGACAGGAGGTTGCCACGAGCGGAAGCCACGGTAGCTCATTGTGTGGGCGATGAGGGTCCGTCCAGCCGCAAGAACAGGAGGAGGGCCGGGTCGTCACATCTCCAAATAAAATCAACAAGAGAAATCAAACAACTCAGTTCAGTTGTCTGCCCTGTGTGGCCAGAAGTTTATTGTTGGACCGCCAGACAGTCCCGAAGACGAACCGACTCCAGGACACCACAGCCCTGACCGGTGCTCGTGGAAGCGAAGCAGTTCCCAACTATTATGCTTTGTTAATCGGCTTACCATTTTTCCGGTGCCCGTCCTTGTGTGTTTTATATATGTGGCGATTTAAGAGACAAAGCCAAAAGCTCAGACAAACAGAATTTAAGGCCAGCCAAATCAGTAGGACCGGCAGATCAGCCTGCCCGCCCATAGGCCGGGAGGCGGGGTCCAGCTTGTTTGTTTTGCTTCGTTTATTTGGCATTGTTCATTTGTCGCACGCGCCATAAACTCGGACACCCGCTCAGGTTCCACTGCCGGCGTCGTCAGTCCTAGCCACCTGGTGGCTCAGGCTCTTGGCTTCGAAAGCCGAATTCATTTTGGCTTTTGTTTCTGTGGGCCTCATTTGTCTGGTAAGCTGAGGGCCCGCAATTCCATCCCCTTCACTTGTGGTTTTCATATCCCACCCACTCCCTCCGGCCGATTGCTCCGCCCATCACAAAAATCGTTTTGTTAGCATTCCTTGTGGAATTTGATACTTGATTATTTGTTGCCGCCCTTGGAGCGTGCATAATATATCAAAGTAGCGTCAACTTGGTCGCGGCCGACCACCAACTCTCGCATCACTCAGGAGCCATGTCGGTGCCGCCCAACCGAATCTGAAATACTCTTCTCACTGGCCTACAACCCGCCAAGTTGTGCGGGGAAACAGAAAAGAAAAGCTTCCTTTTCATTAAATTGTTGTTAGAGAACCTTAAGTGCTTCATACAGTTTATGGGCAGATTAAAAATGTGTGGGCTGGAATTGTACATTGATTCGGGCAAACGAAGCCAACAAACCGTAAGAACCTTTTCCATGGGGCCAGTAGCCCTGACATGTGTAGACGTCAGTTGTCGGCATCTCTCGGCTTTGTTCTGATGATTTTTGGTTGTTTTTTCTTTCTCCTGCTCCGTTGCTGTTGAGGTGGTGTTGTTGGTTTATAAGGAAAATAAATAACTAAACAGTTGGCCCTTCACCTGGGGCATCGGCTGGCGGCCGAGGGCCTGCGTAGCCTGCCTCATTGCGTATGCTAAAAGGACTTCCGAACGAAGCCTGGCCAGGGAGCGGAGTCATCTGGTGGATTTAACGGCTAAATCAAAATCCCCGGGACGAGCTTAAGATTTATTTTTGTGCCGCTGGACCAAAAATAACAGAAACCAGGAAAAATAAATCCCGCCAAGCGAAGTGGCAAACTTTCACCGTTAATCTTTCACGCATTTTTGTTTATTTTTTGTCGTTCGTTTTCCAGCGATTTGCATATTTCAAGGTATTGCATTTTTAACATCCTAAGCTACCGCAATCATGAAATTTTCAAGCTTTAAAGCAACATTTTGAGCTAAAAGCCAAAGATCCAGCTTGCTTGTTTCCCTACCAAAATGTCGTTACCTTTTCTCGCACGAGCTTCGAATGGAAGTTGAAGGGAATCTTCCAAATTTCATAAGTTGCTAAGTTGAGATTGCTGTACAACTCTATTCAGTATTTATAGATAGGCTTACCATTCCAATCATTTGGGACTCAAAGACATCAGCGTGATTGTGGATGGGGAAA
The DNA here is from genome assembly GCA_037075105.1 of Lissocephala sabroskyi. Lineage (NCBI taxonomy): Eukaryota > Metazoa > Arthropoda > Insecta > Diptera > Drosophilidae > Lissocephala > Lissocephala sabroskyi. The sequence continues at coordinate 18,673 of JBAMCP010000270.1, forward strand.
CTTAAGCATACATGCAGAAAATTGAAAAAATTTCCAAGCAAAACTTTTCGTATAAAATTCAAGCTTTTTACAGTAAAAGTGGAAAGTTTTTGCTATCCTCCATCGCAAAGGACATATAAATAAAACTTAAGTTTTGTTTATGCCAGACAAATAATTTCAATAATAAAACCCCCAGAAGTTTTCCAATTTGCCCATCAAATTTAAATCCGCTCAAAGGGCCACTGACAGAGCAGCCGAAGCCGATTCTATAAGTCTTATTGATTTCCCACACACACACATGCCCAAGCAGATGGACATTTACACATTGTCTTAAACAAATCGCTTGCCATTCACGTTTGCTAATTAGCAGCTGAGAGTTGAGCAGTGAAAATCCCAGAGCCAGGCAATTTGCACGACCCCGAGATCGCGAGCAGCCTGGCAAATGCATTTAACACACGTAGAAGGAATTTTCCGAGTTGTAGTTGGTCCTGTGTGCGTGCATGTGAGTGCATCTTAATGGCTTAGAAATGAAAAGCCCTCGACTTAGTCGGCTTTCATGGGCTGCCGGGCTGGCTAGGAGCTGAAACTGCAATGGCTTGGCCGAAAACTAAGCCCGCCCGGCAACGCTCAGGACAATTTGTCATCATGAAAGGCGACCGGCAGGTGGCCAGCATATCTCGTCCAGGATTGCCATGCAACATTTATAATAGCTTGCATATGAAATAGCCATAGAAATGACCAGGCGACCCCAAGAAGACCCGACCAGACTGAGTTCCAGGGCGCTTATTTAATTCAGCAATTGACTCGACAAATGTTGCACTTTTCTAATTAGAAAGTTGCCGGCAGCCTTCTTCGTTTCGCTTTTCGTTCTTTCCTCGGTCTGTCGCAACAAAAAACCCTAATTAAACATGTAATTGCAGCAAAGAGCTGGCAAAGGCAAGGATTCCCATCACAAAATTGATTAACTTGCTGGCCGTTGGACCGGCTGCCAGGGTGACGCGTCGCCCCAATGCTGCAATGCGTGCTAATGGCAATTAGGATTGTGGTTAAGCGGCCGGCAGTCTCCGATGTGTGGGCGAGCCAGCGTGTCTCGACTGCGGTGGACGTCATCAGGGTTCTCGGTGCCCCACTTCAAAGGACAATAACAATTTTTACAATTCAATTTCGCTTTTATTTCTCTGGCATTTAGTTGTAGTCGAGGGCCCGCCACGCCCCCCACTCGTAGTGATTCTCGTTCTCGTTTTATTTCATTGCTTCAAATTGTTTGTAGCCATTTCGCATTTGTGCCGCCCGGCTGCGCATCAGCGACGTAGAAGCATTTAACTTTGTGGCATAAAAAAGCGCAGAGAGCCAGAGAGCATCGCAAAATATAGAAAAAAGCCGGGCGGGCAACTCGGAACCAAACTACACTTAAAAAACTAAAATAGCGACAGCAAAAAGTTGTCAACTACTCGCCAAACGGGCAGCTGTCCCTGCCCAACTGTCCCAGGCGTAGCGGCGTGTAGTGGTTCCAGTTCTCTGGTCCAAGTTCGAGTTGAGTTGCTCCGAGTTCAGGGCAGAGGGAATTCTGAAAAAAACTAAAAGGACATTTCAGCTTGAACTCCCACAGTGCCCACTGCGCGCCGGGGCCAAATGAAATTGCCAATGCGAAAGCATACAGAACGCGACCAGGTCCCCCGGAATGTGCCGCCTGGCTAGCTGCATTGCCCGCTGCTAAACTGTAAAGTAAACGTACAAAATGTTAAATCAAAGCCAAACAAAAGAGGCGGAACAACGCAGCGCCACACAACAGGGCCTGGTAAGGCGGGCGAGGGGCACCTCAGTGGCTGCTTAAGGTGGCTGTGATGAGGATGCAATGGCGGCGCCAAGGGTGCCAAGTACTTTGAGTTGGCTTAGCAGGTGAACGAGGAGCGCTCTAAGGCCGACTTGGCGTGCAGTTTGGGCTTGTTTACCTTTTAGGTCAACAGGGCTTTCGGTCTTTTGAACAGCTTCGTTTGGAGACCCGCAATCCCATCAGTGATACCAATGGCTGGGGTGGGGGGACGTTAGCCAATTTCAATCGAATCGCCGGTCGAGTTTTCAATTACTTCCAGCCAATCAACCTTAAAGCTCTCACTTTGTATTTAGTTCTGTTTAAATAGGAGAATTCCACACAACAAAAATTATATAAATATTTATTCTGTTCTCTTCAAAAGTAAGATGTGTCTGTCTAACTATTAAAATGCTCACGAGGAAACACAGATTTAAAAAAATTAAGACACCTTTAATAGAAAAAGGGGGAACTATTCGTATGATATGAAAGATTTGTTCAAGTTTTCGTATTTTGAAATTTGAACTCATTCTGTTCTCTTCAAAAGTAAGATGTGTTTTATTATTATTATTAAAATGCTCACGAGGAAACATAGAATTGTAATAATTGAGACACCTTAAACAGAGAAAGGGGGAACTATTCGTATGATATGAAAGATTTGTTAAAGTTTTCGTTTTTTAAAATTCAAGAAGCTTGATAAGATGACTAATATTTTTATCAAGAGAGGTGATTCAAAATTGGCATTAGAAAGTTATCCACTTTCACAATAATCAATATAGATAGGGGATGGAAAGAGCGCAGGATTTGCTGTCTTTAAGTCAATGTCAATTGGGAAGGGTTTAAACTTATTATTTTTAAGACATATTTTTTTATAATACAACTTGATGTTTTTTTATTTCATACTCAATTGGGCCTCATAGCAATCATTCGGATATCATTCCGTAAATTAATTCACATGCAGGCTCCGTTTAATGGAAAATATATTAAGCCAGCGAGGTTGTAAAATTAAACAAAAATATTTAAATAATTTTCATATACAGATACAAATGGCAGCGTCGCTTTTCTCATTTGGCTGCCTTTGAATATTTCATTGCGCATTTATATCCGTGAAAGTGTTGGCTCGGAGGAATCTTTGCATTTTTCATGGCGTTTCATTATGAACTTTTTGTGGACGTATTAAATCGATTAAGCAAACATTTGTCAGCCCTAGAAACGCACACTCGTCGTCGGGTGTAACTATGCAATTTCCCTTTATTTTTGTGCTTCCATGGATCTCTCAATTCTTCCGCACAAGCTCCCATATGCAATGCATTTGTATGATAACACGAGAGTGTGTGGCTGTGTGTATTTTAATATTTCAACAAAACCAGAAATGACGTTGTAAAACCAACGCGGCGATATGTCAACTGGGCCATACACACACATGGAAGAAGGGAAATTTTTTGTTCTCGTCTCTTTTGAAAATTTGCATGTAAATTTCCTCACTCACACACGCACACACATACAGATGAGAATTTATTTTAGGCGGCGAGGGAGCCACGAATCTGCCATCGCCATTGCAGCGCCCTCCGTTGGCCGACTGTGTTGGGTTTTTAATAAATTTATGATTCTCCACATGCAGCAACAGTGTCGAGTATGACAATTTTTAAAGAAAAATCCCACCACACCGACGAATGTACACCCTTCCTCGGGCTTCCTCAATCATCGAAACTGAAACCACGCAATTGAATTTGCACTTCTGCCAAAAACCATTAAATTGGTTGGGAAAGAACCGAATCATAATCTCATATGTTGGGGATCAAATCAAATTAAGAAGAGTAAGACGTATTGAATAAATATCAGCGCGGGTCTGCTAAAGGGAAGATGGATAGGGAAACACAGGCTACCATATAATATTCTTTGGGATCTTTTGATGTTCTTAAAAAATTTGTCAATAGGAATAAAAAAACCGCAAGTATAATTTAAGTCTGTTTAGGGTGCTCCGAACTTGCTAATAGTTTTATGAATGTTTATTTTATTCTTTATTTATCTGTGCAACGTATTAGATGTAGCTGATATGCCCTTCTGGCCAGATGGGCAGAGTGTAAACCAGAAACAGAAAAAATCCAATGCCATAAATAACAAACGAATTTTGCTTTGTTGCACGCGCGGGTCGGGTGAGATTTTTTAAATGCTTTTGCCAAATCGACAGGAATTTATATCCACGCAACATCGAGTGGCCGTGTGGATGCCACATTTCATTTGAAAATGAACCAATTATTAAAATATTTGCCAATCAGCGGCTAAAGGACGACGCCGAAAGGCCCCCGGCCAGCTATCTGGCCCCAAAAGATTTCCCAGAAATTTCCAATAGCTGTCTACAGCACCATAATAAGCCCGATCCTAAGACCTTCTGAAGGCGCCTGTGGGGGTGGCTGCCTGTGTAGTGCGTCGAAGATCTCCGTGTGTGTGCGTCGATTATCGAGTCGAGATTATTAACCTGTCAGTTTAGCGCTTTGTCTTGCCATCAGCCCTGACTCCGACATATGTACGGGCGACTGGGGAGCAGCTGCCCCCGCCACTGCTGCCTGTCAGTCGTCCTTGCTTAAGCTGCAACGACAATGACAGCTGCCGTGTTTTAATAAAAACAAACATGGCCAGCAGCAGGCAGGGGCGCCTTCGGCGAAGGGCCAATCAAACTGTCTCAAGTGGCTCGGCTGGCTGGGAGAAATTTAAAGCACACACTCGCCTTGGTTGGCCAAAATTATATACGGGCAGGAATTATTCATTACCAAGTCCTTTAATCATCTCATATGGGAGCCCGGCTGGCTGACGTGCAGACGGATTGACTGTCAGGCCCGTGCGAAATTCGATTTATTTTCACCTCCCACCGACCCGCCATTCGGTCGTTTTTTATTCCCCCTGCACACTTTGGGTTAATGCGCGTCTATCATATTTCAAAGTTGCCCGACGAAAGCAAATTTTCTGATGTGCACGATAAATAAACTGAAATTCAATATCACCCGAAGCAGCGAGTGCGGTGGGGGTGCCTAGAATTGTCGTAATTACAAATCGACTCATGACACGTGAGGCAGGAGGGAAGCGGATCGATGTTTTGAATTACTGTCATTAATGGCAAACATAAGCGAGAGGTGTGGGATTTCCACATTAAACGGGAGGCTTTTCCCAAGTTTAAACTTGGGCAGGCCCGCTGCCGGTCACCAAATGCAATTTCAGTCCCCTCTCTGTCGGTATTCGGTTGCCTGAGCAGCACAACCAACGGCAACATCAGCCATCATAAAAGCCAGTGGCCGGGGGCGGGCCACACTAACATTTTTCATGTTACACAAACCGCACCGAGCGCAGGGAGATTGTTGCTCTTTGGTTGTTGCTGGTCGATGTTGTTGTTGCTGTTGTCCCGGCGAGTGGTAGCAAAAAGCCAACAGAAGCACACAAACACACGCATACATGTTCACGCGTTGACAAGGACACAACGTCCAAACAACAGTTGAACTTTCGGACACAGCAAACTTTCTACGCCGACCGATGTCGCTCGGAAGCCGTTGTTGCCGGGTGTAGGGGACCCTTGTTGACCCCGTAGGGCATCCAGTTTTAAGTGTTGTACATCGGCAACGAAATGGAACCTGAGCCGGCACAAAAGTCAGCCGGCCAGACGGCCCAGTCGCCTCAGTCCGCATGCAGAATTTTGTGAAAATAACTGAAAAATTTGCATAATTTTTTGGGCACTGCAAGCGGGCCGGCGACCCTCACACACACACAAGCGCACAACATCTAGTGGAAGTTTTAGGTCGTTCGCCGGCCCTTCCAATGTCTGCCTGTCTGTGCAGCGAGTGTGTAAAATGCTCATAAATAAATGAAAATACCAGGCCGGCGGAGGGCGGAGAGAACCAGCCGACAGCCCGGAGAAGTCATTGGCCGCCATTTGCAGCGGACTAGCAAAAAAGAAGGGGGTGGCAAAGGACAGAACCAGGAACAAAATAGACCGAAATAAATAACAGAGAATGTTACATTTTTCAGCCTTCGCTTATTTGCAGTTTTTCATTGCCCATTTGGCCGACTTGCCGGCGCAATGTTCTCTCCGGCCAGTCGGGCGGGCGGGGCGGCCATCGAGTTAATTAAAATTTAAAAGCTGCCGTTGCCTTGCCTCTGTTTGCTCGTGTAACTGCAGCTGTAACTGTTATTGTTACTTTTACTATAACTACTATTATTATACATGGCCAGGCCGCCCGGCCAGACCCACTGGCCATTTCAATTGTAAGGCTGCCGGAATTGCTCGATTGTGTGGGTCGGATTGTGTCGAACGTGGCACGCGGGGTAGGCGGAGGAGGGGGCGTGGCATGCATATTGCAAACATCTCAAATTGAGTTTGTCTTCATTTCAAATGCATTGGCCCACACAGCAGGCGAATACAAGTCGAAAGTCGAAAAATTTAGGGGCACAAAAGGTCGACCTCCTTTGGCAAACGACTCACTTCGTTCATTAATCAACATCGAGCAGCCGCCGGATTATCAGCGAAAACGAAACGGCTTTTCGTATTGCCAACCCGTAAATCCTTCACGCAACCCGCGTTGCCTCGCTAATCGCAATCACCCCGCAATGCAATCTATTCAAATTCTGTGTCCCGTTTATCCGCCTGCCCGTCTATCTGTCTGCCTGGCTGTCTGCGCCTGTTTGTGGGGGCAAATTATTTATTTGTGTGAACATTTTAAATTGCAAAATCGTCTGTGGCCAAAACGGTTTTTCATACATGCGTCCCGACCCGCGAAAATACTTTTGGCTTTGTCTGGCACTTATCGTTGGTGCAATTGACCGCACCCCCGCGTTTATGGCTTCTAAATGTCGGCGCTTGTAAATTTAATTTGATGTTTATCAATTTGGAAGGGCAGCAGTTCACGACCCCAGCCACGGCCTGTCGCTCCCTATGAGCCCTCTAATTGTTGATTGTCTTTAGGCCCAGTTCAGCGGGGCAGGCGGGGGGATTCTTACCGCAAAATTGAAAGCGAAGCGAATGCCAGGGGTGGATAAAAAATTCGAGCTTAAATTTGACACGAAACAAGATGAGAATTCCCAGGACCCTTTTGCACCGCAACAGTAGTTGCCAGCGATGAGGCGAGGGTGGCTGCGTGTGCTGCCTGGCACACGCCTCAAATGTCATTGGGATTAAATTTTGCGTGAAAGTAGCGTTTTAAAAATGTATAAATGGATGGCGGCGTGTGTGTGTGTGAGTGCGGCTGCTCGCGCGTAACAACAATTGTTCTTGGCGTGGCAACAGTCACGGGGGAGATGGTTCCTTCGGCTGTGGCTGCGGTGCCATTAAAAGCAAAAGGCGCGAGCAACAGTCGCCACGACTCCGATGGAACTCCGGGCCAGCTAGCGCACAAATTTTGTAGTCTACTTTATGGAGCGGCTGTGTGTGGGTGGAACGCTGCTTTGTGCTGTGCCATGTTTGTTTGCTTGCTGGCATATGTGGGCGACTTAGGAGCAGCTTTATGAGCAGCCCAGGCCAAGCAGCACGTGACTCGGGGCTTAGGTCGGCCGAAACGCTCGCGTCTTTGACACACGCACTTTACCGGCTTCTCCCGCATTCTTTAAACAATTGTTTACCCACACACGCAGGCACGGGAAGCCACCCCCTGAGAAGAATAGACGGCCTATCCCAAATGCCTTTTTGAGCCGCGTGCTTTGTTATGTCGGTGGGTCTTATAGGCTCTTATCCTTTTCTTTGCCGCTCCTGTTTTCTTTTCTTTCTTTTCGGTTGCGCAGATGTTTGTGCCTCTGTACGTTTGTTTGTCTGTCTGCCGGTCTCTGGGGTCGTCTGTTTGCCGGCGTCTCTGGTGTGTGTTTGTTGCCCTTTGGTTGAGTTAAATGAACGTAACGGATTTGTCGGCATTTAACTGGGTATTTTGTATAAAATCCCCTCCCTGTCTCAGCCTCAATCTCCGCCAGAAATAGCTGCCGTGCGGGGGCATTGCATATCCATTTGAGTGCCTTGTAAATGCTTGTCTGTATTTGTATTTTTATCACCGTTGCCGTAGCTGTCAGTCGTCTCTGCCCCCGCCCAATAGTTTGCCGCTTAGCTTTCATCTTGGCTGCGATGACACCCCACCATGTTTATGGCCTTTATTAGCTCACTTTTCATTCATCGCGCACTTCAAAGGCAAATTCAGTTACATCAAAGTGCTCTCAGTTGCCAGGCTTCAATCTGGCCTCAATCGAATTGGTTTACAACACGCCGAGGACTGCGAACGAAGACAGAACTGCCGGCAAAGAAACAACAGAAATCTAGTAACTTTTCTGCCTTATTGGTTGTCGGATGCTCCTTTCCCTCAATTTTCTCAGTGAAATGAAAAATATTATGTCACGGCTTTTATGCGTTCTTTTTTGATAAGGACATTCACACGCGAACCCCAATTACATCGCATCGAAAGGACCAGGCGGCTATTTTGCTTCCTGCAGAAATCAGAAAAGGTGGACGAGGCACCGACGGCTAAATACCCTTCATAAAAAATTTTGATAACAGTCAACAGGAAATATAATATTTGAAAATACTCGTAGCTAATGTCCCACTTACCGCAAGTCCCCTCGGATATCTTTAATCTTCAAACGAATAAGCAGCGTATTTAAAAAGGATGCAAGCCTCTCCGGTTTGAGCTTATAGGTCTTCTGGTGGCCGCTGTCGGTGCGGGACAGTGGGACGTTATTTTTGTGTGCCCGTCAGTGATATTTATGTCCGCCTACGTGCATTGTATGTCTAATAAAGGACACGCGCAAAAAAGCAAAGAAGGAAAAGAGCAAGGCCCACGGGAACAGCAACGAACGGCAGGAGAGGCAGGAAAATAGATATTACGATATTTTGCTGTTGCCATTGTGTTGCCGGAATGGAGCTCCGGATCAGACTGATGGGTGGAAGCAAATATTACACACTTTAGGTGTTGCCGAGGTTCGGTTGGCGGCGGTGAAGTCAACTGGCCGTGCAACTCGCCTTTTCACACCTAACTGAGGCACCGCACAACAACAGCAGCAACACAAAAACACATTCACTATCAAGCCTCGGGGACCTGTGTGTCAACACACACACACACACGGCTTGTCTGTCACATGAGCGCCTGGTAAATCGCTGTTTGAATTTATGAAAAAGCACAAAGAGTCTGGCAACCGAGAGCAAACAATGGCAGTCAATCGGCGGCGGCTGGAGGGCGTCGCACCGGCGAGCCTGATAAAAAAGGAGTTAGGAAGCACTTAACTGCAACCAATCTGGGGGGAAACGTTGCCCACATAAAATAAGGTTTTTGGTTGGATTTTTGGTTTCCCGACCGGGAATCGCCCCGCAGCTTCATAAACGATGAAGTGGCTTCTCAATGGAGTGAATGTTTAAATCGAAAAGGTACCAATTTCGGATCTTCGGTTAAGTAGTTCCAACTAAATTCATTTTAAGGAAACTGGGAAACCTTTCGGATCATCTTCTCATTAAATTGTGATAAATTTGCTTCCTCAAATTCCCCTGCTTCCTTTGACAACTAAATGGTGAAATTCATTTTGAACATCGCAGAGATTTATTTTAGAAGATAAGAATCCAAAAGCGTTAATTATGCAGCCATAAGTTATAAAGAAATGCACGCACCTACCAATTGGTGAGGGAGTTAATTTGAGTGAACCCTGATCGGCTGGTATGAATCCCTAATATTTTTTAAAACTATAAAGTGAAGGAACCAAAATTGGGTTTAACGCTTTATTCTTGTCTACAAGTCAAGTTTAATTGACGAACTCAAGACAAACAATAGTCTTTCAGATTCTTTAAAATCATCTGCCGCTTTAATAAATTTGACAATTCTTTTATTCTTCTGAATTCTGATTCCTGGCACAGCCAAGAAAAAATCATGAGTCCAAAAATCGGTGAATACAAAAAATCCGCTTTATGAGTGCCGTTGTGAGGAGGGGGGGATGAAAAAACTCCACTCGTTGGCCGCAAATGTTGCGCTGTTGAAAAACGCGAGCCTGTCGCGCATACAAATGCGCCTAACAGAAGTGCGCCTCCGTGGTTGTGCGTGTGTGGGTGTGCGATGCTGACGACATTAGCGCCATTTTGTCGTAATTAATGTGCGCCATATTAGTTGCTATTTTGCTATTTTTCACACACACAGACGCTCACCCGCTGACCGACACGCCCAAATTCGCACATAAAGCAGCCGAGGGGGAAAAACTTTCGCAATTTCAGTTCAAGATTTTCGCACAGCTGCCAGGCTAACGAGGACGTCTCCCTGTCTATCGCTTGGCCTGCATATGTATGTGTGAGGGTAGGTGTGACTTGTAGCCTTGCCAGGCATTCGCAGCACATTGCTCATTTCGGTCCGCTAAGAAATTCTCTTTTTATAAGTTTCTCGAAGGTCGGGGAACGAAAGACTCCTTCCCGGTCGACTGGGGTTGGTGGTAATTAGTGGGCAAAGATCCCCCAAACACACAGCAAAAGTCAAAAAGAGACAATTTTGTGTGTGTGTGTGTGTGAGTGTGTCGGGTGCGGCGATGGTGTCCTTGGGACGTGTATCCAATTTCCAAGTTGCTCGCATTACGCATACGCAGTGTTAACACGAATCGACCAGCCCCCCTCCGAGTTCCCTCTATTAGCCTTGCCGCTGGCCATGTCTAGTGGTCGGACGTGTTGGCCTGCAACTTGAGCAACCCCAAGCCCGGGGCCCTAGCCCGTCTGGCAGCCTGACCGCCTGTTTGTCTTTGGTACTTTTTCACCCACGGATGGGCCGCACTCGCCGCCCTCCGCCGGTTTCCCCTTACAAGTCACGAGTTAGTTAGTCGCCCGTTGGCTCATTTAGACTGTCTTTCATACCCGCCGCTCTCCCCGCTCGGCCTGGCTGTCGGTATATTTAAATGATTTGCTGCTAATGTTTCTGTTTATGTTTCATGTCGGCGTCGACAGCCACCGCCCGGGTAATTGTTGTGTGTGTGTCTATTTGACTTTATGCAATATTTATTTGTGGCACACATCGTGCCCTCCGCACTCTTGCAGTGGCTGTGGGTTTGTGTGTCGGTTTTGTTGCGCGCCGTATTTAATTTCTGCACGGAAGCTGACCAGACAGTCGACCCGATTGGCCTGGGTTGATCGGCTTGGCGACCTTTTTAAATTTCATTTTCTTTGATTTCTGGGGAAATTTTCCTAGAATTTTAATTACAATTTCAGCTTATTTACAAATTTTCAAATCAAAGCGCGCGCAGCTCCTCGCCAGCCATCAGCGAATTAATGGACTTTCAATTTCTCAGGCTCTCCCTCTCAGGAAGGAGAGCCAGATTTTCTGATATTTATGGGCGCCCTTGGTAAATATGCTCCAAATCGGGCCTGAGAGAGGGACGGCCGTAAATCAACAAACACACAACCAACTCGAAAAGAAAACTACTTAAAGCGCCATTACGACAAATTTAAAGCAATTTGGGAGCGGGCCGGGCCACTAAAACGAACTGGGCCCTGGGCCTCCGCTGACCCTGGAAAGTTGGGAGAAAAAAAACAGAACCTGCGACAACAACTGCCACTGCCCCGGACACTTTATTATGCGCATTATTCACTGTTTCAATGTTTTATCCCTTTACGGGCGGACGAAGGGTAGCGGCTGGAGGGCCCTTGTGTTTGCCGGCTGGGCAGAGGTGGAAATTTCTAGTCCATTAACTTTACCCAAAGGTCTACTCGAGAAAAACGCTTTAAGAAGTGATTTTTAACAAAATTACATAAATGTGTCCCGACCCGGCCGCCGGATATGGTCAAGGTATTTGAGACGCCCAATGTCCTCCAAAAGGAACTTCAAGTTTCCCGTTGACCACGCGCCGTCCAAGGTTCTTTTTTCGGGGCTGTTTCCACACACTTGCCGAAGGACCTCTTCCGGGTTGCCTTTCAATCGACTGAACTGCATATTAGCCGGGGACCCAGGCCGCTTCAACCTCATAAATTTAAATGCGAACTTGGCAAAGCAACGGCATGAGCCAATTTTAATCTCACCCTGCAGCCAGCGGCACAGGGAATTGAGTATATTGAATGGAAATGGATAATATCTCTAAAGAAAGAGGTAGGATATAATAATAAGATGTCGCACTCGATTTAACCATAACACCAGATCTCTACGTCGATTAGAAGGACTTTCTGCACTAAACCAAAGTGGATACAAATCGAAACCATTTATTGAAATTTTTCGAATCGTTCTTTGAAAACTTTAACTCAGCTTCACTCCATTTAACTTTTCTTTGAAGAATTTAGGCCCAATTTAAATTGTGAACTTCTATCGACTTTTATTAGTTTAGTTCGAGGAGCCCAAATACAAATACATTTCATTATGCATTTCAAGTTTCAGCTTTTCTTTTCGCTCGAGCACCTTATTTTTGTCAATTTCTAAATCTTTAATGATACGGGGAAAATTAAACTTCCCATACAACGATCGTATTTGAAAGCTGAGGTTGTCTACTATATTATAAGAAATATCTCAGAATTAGTTCTCTTTAAAAGCGATAGCTTCCTTTGAAATACTCCAGTTTCCTCGTCTTTCTAAGTGTCCAGCAATTTAGATCTTTGACAGAGCTAATTAATTATTGACTTTACAAATAGTAATCTAAAAATGATCCTCGTTGACCCTTCTGCCTTAAAGTCTACGGTTTAGTGTATTTGATCTTCGTTGAACCGAAATATTTGCCGGCCCACGGGTGGGGCTTGGGTCTTTCGAAAAGGCCACTCCGGTTTTCCGCGGGTTCTTTGTGGGCCTGGAAGAGAGTGTGCGTGTGTGATGAAAAGTTCTGAGTTGGCAAAAGGCTTTTATGATTTCATTAGGCGTACAATAGCAGCGAATAAACTAGGCCCAGCGTGGTCCACTGGCCCGGCTGTGCGAGTGCAGTCGCCTGTAAAATGCAACCGTAACCTAATTTTCTTCAACCGAGCAGTGGCAACAACAACAGCAAGGACCGAGTGAACAAGCAGTCAACAGCAGGATGATGTGGGGCCGGCTGGCTGGGTTTGCTTTGCCTTCGTCATGTGCAAAATTAGCTTATTTAGTGGGCGCCCCTTCCGAGAGTGGGCGACTTTCCGGGAATCCACGCCCCCACGGCAGCCTAATGCAATTTCAGTGGGTTTTTATCTTCGATCGAATCGGCGAAAGAGAATTCCGATGCCCGGCTTGGCCTGGCGGTGCATTAAATTTATAGAGGGACCCGCTCGGGCTGCATATGGGAATTTCCAGGACACCGGCGTTTGACTTTCTGCCAAACATAAATTTGCCACTGTCGGTGTGTGAGTGTGGCAACTCAAACAAATAGCGGTCGGTAGTTTTTGGTGATTGCAGTGCGGCCCTGCGGCGGTTGCCAGGACCTGCCCACAAAAGTTACCTCCTCAGGCTGCTTGGGGCGCTTGTTTAAATTTATTTTGTGGGCGTAGTGGTTTTTCCCTTCTGCCCTTTTCTCTTTTTTTGGTATTTTTTGTGGGCCCTTTTCAATTTGGCAGGCAATTCGGGGCCACAAAATATGCGAGAAACGCCTGCCAAGGGCATGTTGACAAAATCAATAAAAATACATTTAAAAACCGCATAAGGACAGAAAAACATGACAAAAGGTGGCCATGCCCAACTGGCCAAAGCAGTCACCCAGACTCCGCACACCCACACACACACACCAGAGGTGAGTGTTTGTGCGGATGCTGAGTCAGATCTTCCTATGTTAATTCAGCGCAAAGGCAGAGCAGAGCTGACGGACAGTGAATAGAAGGGTCAGAGGGCTGTGAGAGAAAAACCAACCAAATGTCGAACAGGAATTAC
>JBAMCP010000270.1:32353-54407 GCA_037075105.1 Lissocephala sabroskyi
GAAGCGATTCATATATTCCATATGCCCTGTTGTTGACCCGTAGAGAAACTTAAAGAAGATGCCCGACGGGCATATCCTTTGTGATTTTTTGCCGGGGCCCTGCCAAAGCCAGCAAGGCAACTGCTTTGGCAGCCGTATTCGCATTTCCTTTTGCATATGAGTGTGCCAGTGTGGGCGTGTGTGTGAGTATGTGTCGCATTCAAATTTTGTTTACCTGAGCGTAGTTTTTTCTTTAAATTGTATTAAATGACACAGTCAGGCGGGCGGGCAGGCAGTCAGTCGTCTCGGCTCCTTCAGTCCTTTGTTGCTCTCCTTTGGGTATGTTAATTTCATCAGGTCACCCAGGCCACACGACCGCCCAACCGCCCACCTGCCCAAGTCTCAAAGGCTTTAGTGCAGCTACACCCGCACACACACATTTGATCGTATTAAGTTTCTCGTTGTGTGCCGGACGTATACGCATTGTCGCACAGTACGGCAGGTGGAGAGCCACGTCCGTCCGCCTTCCCGGTGGCTACGTGCCTGGCAAGCATTTGACCCATTTTACCGTCGGAGTCACACAACGAGGGGCGGGACGGGGGTCGTCGTTGCAGCTGCAAAGTTTCGAAAAGAAGTCAAAATTTGTGCAGGGTTTCGCTTAGCATAAATTTCACTTTAAAGAACCTCCCACGCTCCACATATGCAACTCCACTCGGACCCCCATGCATGTGGAGTGGAAACTTACTGATTCAACTTTTGCCTGGGAAGGCGATGATTCAAAAAAATAAGGACACTTCCGCGCTGAAATTCATTCTCTGCATAAAAACAAAATTGGTGGGACAGCAAGCGATGAAGCGTATGTCCTGTCTTATCTCTTTTAAGGCACATCTCGAGGAGGGGGCTTATGAGAAGGGAACTTAAATTTCTCCCGTACGCTGGTGCGGGTTCTTCGAATTCTTTTGAGTGCCATTCAATGAAGTATGTATGCTGTTGAGACCGCCCCAGCCACCGGTCCCTGGCCACCCCAATCTCACTGATCCAGGTCCACTTATTTATGCATTCGTGTGCAGTTTTTTCTTTACCGCCCGCCGCCTGTCCTGCACTCCTGGCAGTGCATTTTAATTTGGTTTGCATATGACAAGCAACGCTCACCCGCCTCCGCCGGCGCCAATGGAATCCGGAAGAACTTTCATTCATTCGCCGAACGCTGCTTAAATATGCGGCCAACCCAGCAGCCTCCCCGCCCCATCGAATTTATACAATGGATTTATGAAGTGTTTGCCCGTCCGTCGCTCTGACTCGGCGGCCGCACAAAATCGATGGCTTGAGGAAACTGCAATTACTACAATTTCCATAAATTCCAGCACCCATTCAAAATTCAAAACACCGCCCACCCAACCCCGACGTGCCGTAATGCAGATGCAAATTCATAAATCCGCCGTGCATTTTTGTGTAAATATTGAAAATGCTTTTCATATCAACGCAGCCGCACCAGCTGCCAGTCAAAAGCAGTTCGTTTTCCCATTGGGGGAGTGAAAGTTAAATTGACTTGCTGAAATTACAGAAATCTGATAAAGTTCCCAAAGAAACTTTTAGGTCGATTCATTTAATCTCTCATTGATCATGTTCTCAAATTTCCCAGACAGCTTAATACACATTTGAGGTCAGGGTATTAAATGCAAGAAGATAAAAACAAAAAGAAAAAAAAACCAAAAAATGTGTGGAATGAAATAAATAAAGAGCGGCTTAAAAATCGAACTCTTGGTAATACTGACCAGATAAAAATTATAACTCTATAGAGCTAAGCCGGGATTCAGAGGGAGCAGAGGTCCAATATTCTGTTTTTCTGCACTTTAAATTAATAGTTCGTTATCAAGCAGAAAGTATTAAGCGAACAGCTCATCGCCAAGGTTATCTCCACTGTCGAGACAAACGACAATCCTGGTAAAGTACAAGAGGAAACTACTGGCCACGATCTTAATTTCTCGGCGTCTCTTTCAATCTTTCTCCCTCCTTTCTCTCTTCTGCTTAACTTCCGTAACGTTGAAGATTATTAGACCCACTCTCCTCTCATAGGCTTGGTTATGAGAAAAAAAAATATAGAGAGTATTTCTGTGCCTCGTGGTCAGCCTGGATCTATTAAGGTCCGCCCAAATTTGTGATGCCCGATAGGCAAAACGTTTATGAGATGGTCGTCAATGGCAGTGGAATTTTCCATCCACTTTATTGCAAATTGAAAATCCCTTCGGCCAAAACACCCAACAGTTGCACAAATTATAGAATTTTTATTAGTGCTGATGAAAATCATTCGTCCAGCAGATTTTCCAATTTTTCCACAAATCCGATCGATTGAAACTCTCAAAGAGAATTTGATAAACGTGAAATTGGGCCAGGTTTCATTGGTATTACTGGAAATTTGTGAAGGACTCGCGTTCTCGGCCGCTTGTTGCTGCCAGATAAATCACAATAGAAAATCACGCAGCCGGCACATGCGTGGGGCGCTCGGGGGCTCCATTCTAATAGCCGTCAGTCAAAATAGCAAGACATTAATCAAAAATAAATGCCAGCACCCCACTTCTCGAAAAAAGAATACTTCTGCTCAACTTGAGTCGAGTTTCATTTTCGCAGACAACACAGAAAGCAAAAGCAGCAGCCCAACTTTCCAGGGACGGCCACGATAAGCCATTTAGCAACGTTGTCATTTCTCTTGTTTCATAACGTTGATTTCATTTTATTGTTGGTGCAGGGCGGGCCAGAAAAGGATCCCGGCGCCGGCACACGCCTGTCATAAATCTTGTTTTGAATGTCCTGCCAGCGTTGATAGCAGAATCAGCCGGCCTAGCGGCCAACAGGCCTGCGAGCCGCACCGGTTTGCCCCTCCAGTCATCGGTCCATCGATTCGCCAGCCAGCCAGCCAGCCAGCCAGCCAGTCGACCCATAGCCATGGCAACACATTAAATTAGTACACTTGATCGAGCAAAAAATATTTATGGCGGGCGAGAGCGCAAAACGCCAAACAGCAAAACGGCAAGCGGCCCAGAGCAGACCCGCTGCCGCCGTCGTCGTCGGCCGATGGGCCATTTCAAGGACACGGCGGCAGTGAGGCGTGGACGGCGAGAGTGACTCGGTTGGGTTGTGCGTGCGTGTGTGAGTGCGACGATAAATCTCGAACGCAAATTGACTGTGCAGCGGCGCCTTTGAAGTGGACCGCCATCGCCATTTTGTGGCACAAAAGGCTGAAAGCAGGCACCGAGTCCGGCTGAATTTTATGTGGCGTTTTGAGATGCTTTTTTGATTGGCATTTCTGGCTGGTTTGTCCGCCTCTGTCAGTTTGACTTATGTTTTATTAATTTGTACAATTTTATTGGGGTTAACGATGCCAAGGCGCCGTTGCCGTCACTAGATAACCCGAAAGTTGCCCAACCAGACGAGGCGGGCGGCTGTTGATTGCCAGTTGTAAGTTGCTAGTTGACTTGAATAATTCACATCACCTGTCGTTAGCCATCTGAGGCAGGAAGCGGCCTGAAATTTAAACAGCTAATCAGCCAGTTAAGGATGTCGAGCCAGAAACTAAAATGGAAAGTTGCCCGCCTCGCCTGTGGCCCCGTCGCCGTCACCTGAGCTCTTTTCAGCAAAATTCCCATATGTGCCAGGCAGGACGGAAATGAAGAGCGGTCTTTATTGTCATTGTTATGTTGCAGGCTCGACTCTCGGCACGGCTGACATTCAGGCATACACACGCTCACTTGGAGACCGACAATCCATCATGTATGCAAAATGATGTATATGCATGTAAATGGCGGCACTGCCGGCACGTGTGTGTGAGTGGGTGTGCTTTGGGACAAGTGTGGCGAATTAGGCCAAGGAGAAGCATTAATAAACGCACGCATTTTAGCGGGTGAGCGGCCCACGGGGCGTATGCGCATCCTAAGAAAGTCAGCCTCGCATAAGCCCAGATAATGGGCCAGTGGTGGGGCTGGAAGGAGGGAAACTAGATGGCCCCCATAGGCTTATGATTCACATCATCTTGGCCGCCCCACCCCCTCCGCGCTCTTTCATCTTTCTCGTGGGTCCGTTGTTCTTATTGTGTCACTGAGCTTGACACACTTTCCAGTTTTATTTTCCAAGGCGCTGCGCTGCCGTCGCATGCAAGTTTATCATTTGCAGTCTCACTTATGCAAAGGCAGCTTCCCCGCCTCGAGTCACCGGGCTCCCTGGAGAGGCAGCCACGACAACAGCGACATCGCCGACGATGATAATGGCGGCTGGCAGCCTGGCAGTAGAGCAGGGCATTAGTTGCAATATGTCAGCCCGCAGTGCCTGTTACTTTCAGTGGGACCCACTTTTGCTACATGTTTGCCTTGCATCCTGACTGGGCACACATCCTGAGGCAGATTCCGTGCGCTTTTTCTTCGAGATTTCCTGCCCGTCATTTGAGCGGCTTTCACTGGGCCGGGCCTCCTTGAAGTTTTCATGGCTTCGCAGCTTGTTGCTGGGCCCGCCCACAATTCTAATTGTGTTGACTATGTGGCTGCTTAATAATCAATGTTTATTGTGTTGCCTGCAAAGAAAACCAGAAAGCCACACGCCCAGCGCGACGCGCCTACGACGGCCCGCCCTGGTCCCGGGCCTCATGGCGTATAATTAACGTATAAATTACAAATAGTGTGACGTTAATAATCCGGCATTAATAGATTTTCCTTATGCGGCGGCACACGCACATCCTCTCCGTCTTGCCGTCGATCCCTGAGCGCCCGGCGGCGCGGCAGTTTTATTTGTTTAGCCGGCAGCTGCGACTCGCTGGGTGGCTGTGCGTGTGTTCGTGTTTGCCTAAATTATCGATAATCAATGACTTGGCCATTTATTGTATTTTATTTGCTGGCCGATTGCCCATACGCCCACCCGGTTCAATGGAGCGTGGCCCTGCCCGGGACGAGATAATCGCCACATTTATAAGCCGCTTAATTGCATGCGGCGGGGAGTCAAAAATACCAGGGAATCAAAGACGCAGCTACAAAAATTAATTAAAAATATTCCACTCCACTTGAGTGCGGCCAAAAACCCAAAGAGCTCCATTTAAATACCCGGACACATGCTCATTAAAAGCAGCTCACGAGAGTCGTTTACTGGCAGGCGGGCGGACTTGTTGTAAAACATTAAACTGCAAAATCATGCGACAAACTATAAACTAACAAGGGACCGACCGGCAGGATGTCACCCGTCTGCCCACTCGAAAGGCGACAGGAGGAGGCGTGCCCTGGCATCCAACTAATGAGGCGGCGGCAGCCAGCGACCGAAACTTCTCCCAACTATTCGTATTGGGAGGCGGCTGGTGGTGGCATTTGAAAAGCAAACAACTAGACATTAAAAAGCAGACAAACAACAAGCAACAATAATAATCTGAAAGGAGCCTACACGGCAGCCAGGAGCAGGAGAACGGCTCCGGCCGAGGCAACAAATGGCACCAAATTGTAGAGGTTGACGTTTAATTTGCCACTTTTATTAACAGCGCTCATATTAGGGACTCATTTATCAGGCCGGGCCAAAAAAACAACTCACCCACCCACACAAATTCCGCCTGAGGATACTCTCTGTGGGTTGCATTCGTCTGGCCGACATCATGACACGGGGTAACAGTTGTGGGAATTATTTAATTTAGACACAGACACACACAGCGTCCTTTCCCCAGCACAATGTCGTAAGGAGCCAACGAAAGACGGGAGTGGCTGCAAGGGAACATTGGTCAGGACCAGCAAGGGCTTCAGTGGCACAGACAGTGGGACCTACAGAAATTTTGATCAGCCTTCGACGTCCATCAATAAGTCATTTGGTAAAGACATTCTCCATTAATGATTTTCTTACGTTTAGTTGTGAGAAGGCTGTTGTCGGTCTATTGGCTTACACTTGGAATCATTTTAATTGGGTGGCAAATGCTCAGCACTCTTTCGGATTCATATTCATTTTGGTTCGCTTGATTTGCGTTTTGTCCCATTGTCGCTCGAGGAACCTTCGTTTGGCCGTCAAACGGCAATCTGGGGAGCTTCGAGCGTTGAATTCTCATGGCTGCTGTATAACTACCAAGTTTTTTGCACTCTCATTTCGCCTGCCCGTCAAACAGGCCCAGCTTAGGTTGGTATCGCCTACCCACACCCGCCAGCAACTCCCAGCCCCGTCAGCAATTCACAGTTCAGTGAAAAACCAAGCAACACTCTGCCCGACGTCCTCTAGCTGCTTTCGCTTTTGCCGTTGCTGTTCCAGAGCCGAACCGGCTAAATTAATGACAATGACTCCGAGAGTGTGAGGGAGGAGCTGGCGGTCTCGGGTCCCATGTATCCACTGATTGCCCAGCGTTGCCCCCGCTGTTGATCCCCGGGTTGCTGTCGCTGTTACTTTGTTTTTTATTCCAGCCCTGACACATGACAGAGCGTTTCATTTGTAGTGCGGCGCCGGAGAGCCAGTCAAGCCCGACCAAAATGGAGAGCTAGCTGGAAGCGGGGGCTGCCGGATCTAATGTGCCCCTTCCTGATCTCAGGCATGACGTGGCCAGCAAGCAACTTGCGTCCATAGCGCTTAGAATTGCACTGCAGAAACGCAGTGATGGTGGCCAGACGCCTTCTGCTGGACCCGGAATGGTCTTCCAGGAGGTGGGAGTTATGGCAACTCTGCGGAGATAAATTATAAGTAATTGTGCCTGGGAATTACGGAGTTATGAAGTGTTTTGTGTTTGGCAGCAGGCCGAGCCTCCACCGGCCGCCGATTGGAGTGAGATTCCTTAATTGAGGCGGAGTGGAGTGACCGCTTAAGTTGCCGCTCTGCCCTGGCAGCCATCAACGCCGGAGCTGCAATTGAGTTGATGGGCCGTCGGCAGGCGATATGTGAGGCGGTTAACGCGGCATTTATAAACTTCTGTCCGTTGGTCCGAGCCGGAGAAACGCCGTGGGCATATGTAATTGGGCCCCAAACACGCACCGAAATGAGGCACGTCAGTCTGACGGCTGCCACTCGCATTCATCATGCCGTGGCCGTGGCCCTTCAACTGCTGCGGCGGTGCGCGGATGGCGGGCTAATTTGTCGGACGGAGTTCAGCCTGTCCGTGATGGCCGTGCAATTGTACGGCATTTTAACAGCTAATCAACATTAAATCAAACGTACCCACAGCTCAGCAATTGGGGATTGACGCGGGTCAACCGATTGAAGGGCGGCGGCGGTGTGTGTGTCAGGGCGGAACGCATTTCAAACGAAACAAAATATTTACGTTATGAATATCGAATATCCGGACGCATATTTACTGTACATTACGGACACGTTACGGTTTGTTGGGAAAGCTGGCGGACCCTAGCCGGAAAGCATTCCTCGCATCCCTCGCAAGCCGAGCCAGCCTTCTAATTCTTTGGGTGTTCTGCTTTATTGTTTGTTATGCGTGTGTGTGTGTGTGTTGCTGTTGTTGTTTTTGCAGTGCTGGAAAATTTTGTGGTCGTCCTGGGGTTTGGGTGGTGGGCGCTGGTCCTGCTTTCATTTTATTAGCTGGAAAAATATCGTTGCATACTTTGCTGCGCATTCGAGGCCGGCGGCAGTTTTTTGTCATCTCTTCTTGTTTTATATTTTTAATTTATTAGCTAGCGAAATATTTTATTTGGGTCTTGCCATCTTCATACACAAACACACACACACTCACACACACGGGCACCCGCACGCAGCCCGATGTTATGTGAATGTAAATTTTATTTGCTTTTTACGAGCGCATAAATCAAGGAAAATTGTTTTTTATACGCTCCTTTCTCTCTCACATCCAACCCGAAATGGAAAGAGAGAAAGAGAGAGACAAAAATGAAAATAAAACATAATACAATCACACACATACATATATTGTGGAGTATTTTTTGGGATCGAGCCGATTCGGTTATGGTTGTCCCGTTGCTATGGCCATTTTAATATTTGATGATTTTTTGTGCTGTTTTTTTCTTGTTTTTTTGTTGACCGGTTTGTGTTTCAAAAGAGTTGGCAATTGTGGGTGAATCGTGGGCAGCGGAGAGCGAGCCTTGTGTATAAATTGGTTTATATATTTCCTGATTTTTCCAGCATCTCGCAATGCACACAAAGACCTCGAGGGGTTCAGTTTTCCAGATGCGTGGGTGTGCGATTCTGATGGACTTTAATGTCTTTCTTAATTTCTTTGATTTCATTGATTTATAGGTAATGAAAATGGCAATCCATCTGATCGACTCACGGGGATTGGTCGGGCAGGAAATGATTCCTGGTATGCTAATCGAGTTTATTTCAAAATTGCAGTGAAGTGCGAGGAAGAATCTTTAAAATTTAATTCTGTGCTTGTGAAATTTAAAGGCAAGGGCACCTACCTAATCCTAATATATGAAAAAATACTCTCCCCAATGACAAGAAAGGTTCGCTGGAAATCTCCACCATTTTTGAAAAGAAAGAGCGCACGTCCTTTGCGGACTTCTTGCCCTTCGCGTGTGGCTAGGCGAGGACTTACAAATGTTCAGGCGAAAAGCCAGCGATGAAAGGAAGACGAAATAAAAATTAAATGAAATAAGATGAAATTCTCATTTCGAAATTCCATGGGCAGCAATTAAGAGACCCTTCGAGGTCTGCTGGCCCTCTTCACTTCGTCCCCAAATCAACAAATTTAATTTGCCCGCTCGGCCGCCTTCCAATCTGGACGGCTAATTCTTTTTAAAGCCGATAACAAACATAATGCACGTGAAGGGCGGAGCATTAAGTCCACCTGACTAGTCGGCCAAATCGAATTTAAAGCCGACAAGGAACTCGCTGACTCGGCAACCGATGCTCGAATGCATTACCAAAAGATGCCCCGGTCAGATAGCCGAGCGCAGTGGGCATTCGCCCACCGCCCCTCCTGTAATCTCCTGTAACCCTTTGCAAAATCACAGATGCCACCCACACACACATACACTGAGACACGCACATAAAGAGGAGTATAATGGCCGTTAGGATGCCCGTTCTGGGAGGATAGAACCCGCATAAAATCCACTCAAAATGCAAGGAGGATACTCCATTGGTCCCCTGGTCTTTAAGTAGCCTATAAAAAAGGGGAAATGTTTATAGAAAAACCCGCTCACCAGTGACTTGATTTCTGCATTAAGCACACAGTCACCTGCCCCTCTGCCGCGCCCATCAAATGTGGCCAGCCCATAAAAAGCCAGGACGAAAATATGGCCGACCCGCCGCCGCCATATGCAAGAGGGTTACATTATCGACTCGGCGGCATACAATTATGGTCCGCCCCCAGGCCAGTAAATGTGAAAAGCTCTTCACACAGAGGAGGGGCTGTTTTCCGTTTGACTTTGTGTTTGTCGATTCAATTAAATTAGAGAGAATACAAAAAAAGAAACAAATTTAATTCTCAAACTTAACAATCAACGAATCGAGACCGAGACCGAAACTGAGGCGAAGAGAACGATGAGACGAAAAGCGGTTGAGGTAAGGTCACCACCGGCTGGGAAGTCGACGAAAGCACTTTCAATAATTGCCACTTTGGTGCACATTAAAGTCAACTTACCCCTCGATTGACTGTTTGCCAGGACCGACAGTCCCCTGACCACGCCCGCCGGTCCGCTCGGCCTACATAACATAATCATTATCGTTACAGTTTATTGCACATTAAAAGTGCGCTGGGCAGGCTGCCGCCCTTTGCTTTTATGCCCAGGCGAGCCGCCCTGGCATTACATAAAGCAAATGGCTATAAAAACGCGCTTGTAAGTCGGCGGAGGCAACACGAGAAGTCGATCTGCCCGCCAGTTGCACAAAAAAAAGGACGACGACAATAATAGAAGAAAGCTGGCCGAGGTGGCCCAGCCAGTGGGCCAAAGTCTTGACCGTAATTGTCGCAACGTTGCCTCTGTCCCAGCCGCCTTGTCGGCATCCTTGTCGCCTTTTGTTCAAATTTACACATGAATAGTTATAGACGACTGACCGCCCGCTGGCTGGCAAGCCGGTGGGCGATGGGCTCTTTAGTCCACTTTAAATTTAATTTAATTGTGTTTAAATTTGTTTCGGGGCCCTGGGCGGGTCGTCGGGTCGTTGAGTCTTTGATTTCACGTTCAATTGTACTCGAAATTTTTATTTGATTTTGTTTTGTGATTTTATGACGTGCCGTCTTTATGGCTCCCTCCGCACGGTGCTCCGTGCGCCGCAGGCGGCCCCCGGGGTGGAAATGTAACAAGGACGACGAGTCCCATTGATCCAGTCGTCTGGTACAAGCTCTGTTAACAATTAGCGCGCCTTAAAGTCGTTCAAATGATTTACAATTTACTGGCGCTCATAAATCGACTGGGATTATGTCGAGCTCGTAGATCCCGGCGAGTGTATACCCTTTTCCTTGAGCCGAGCGCTGTCTGCTGTCTGTTTGGCAATTCAGTTCATGGCCAATTTGTTTGATGACTTTAGCAATTTATGCAAATATTTGCAGCAGTCACCAGCGCGCCAGCCCCACCCCAGCCCGGATTCGATTCGGCAGGCGGTCCTTGGTCGTTGGCTGGAGGCCGGCATATTACATTGTGTTTGCAAATATTGACAAAATATATTTTATTTAAATTTTTCGGTTGTCAGGCGTCGTCCTCCGCCGCCGCCGAGCCCGGCAAGGCCATGTCAATTTCTTTGGGAGGAATTTCCTGTTATGTTGTCAGGCCAGCAGTTTCAGTTCGTCGACTCGCAGGCTCTGTGACGCGTAGACTGCCTGGCTGGCTGGCGTTTTGTGCCAAATCAGCAAATGTTGCCGTTGTCGGTAATGGAGTCGAGGGCGGGGGCGCGGTCACCCCCTTTTGGCCATTTGTGCCGCCAGCTTTTTTTGCTCGGTTCTCTTTTTATGCTCGGCTCCTTGTCGATGCGCAAGGATTTCGCCACTAATATGAAAGCAAAATTTGCATAATAATTTTGAATGCTAGAATCTCGACTGCGACTCCCGCTGTCAATAAGAAAGCCAAAGAGATCCACAAAAATATTAAAGCTGAAATCGCTTGGAAAGTTGGCTGACTTTTTGATTTCCTTGTTATTTTTGCTCATTGTATGTGGCAGCCCGGGGACTTTGCTTATTAATTTAATTAATTAATTTTAATGGCGAAATTAATTTACACTATATTTTAATTTTTCCTTTCATTATTCGTATTTTTTTGTTTAGCCAGCGACGCGTGTGTTGTGGTTCTCGCTGAATTTACCCGGCGGCTGTTTTGCGGCCATTTGACCAAAACGAAAGTTTATTTTATTGTCGGCCATAAACAAACAACGACAGCAACAGCAGCAACGGGGGTGGTAGCAAATTAAAGAGTGGAAATTAAACCAAAAGGCAAACAGGAAATGTTTGTAAAACGGCTTTCGTCCCGCAAAATGGAAAGTAAACCTCAATCGGTGCCAACTGCTGCTGCGGATGCTGAAATTTAATTTAAATCAATTTCAGTTATCAAATCAACTCAAAGACTTTGCGGCCAGCAACTAATCCGATTTGGGGTTGCACTTGAGTGTCGATGACTTTAAGTCGGACTCTAGAATCGTAAGCCTTTTTCATTCTTTTTTATGGGAAATTAAAGCATTTGGCAATTCCTAGAAACGAAGTTTTCCCGCCTTTCGGTAATTAGCCTCCGCCAAACCCAACCCTCGTCAGGATTCTAACCCAACTCCTCCCGTGGGGTGGCTGTCGCTTCGCATTATCTGTGCTTGGCCAAATATTAAGATTAACGTGGAGCCACCGGCATCGATTCTGCGGTTCATTTACGTACCAGCAGCACCTTTGCGTGTTGGCCAAACAATAAAAATAATTAGCCATAAATGCGCCAGAAACCAAATCGACGTGTGCTTGCCAGGCGGCCCGTGGGCGGATTGGTTGCCCGGAAGGCAACCCGGGCACTTTGTCAGTCAGTTGGGTAAACGATTCGCCGAAGTGTCGACTTTAATTAATGGATGGCAATAAGGCACACACGCGCCCACACACACACACACACAACGGCACCCACATGCGAAAGGTCTTGGAGGAAAAGCAGGTGACTTTTTACGACCTTTGTGCGGGGGCGGCGGCCGCCCTTTGGTATCAAATTGTCGCCAGGGATTTTGGTTGTCTCGCTGTCGATTTCCAGTGCTTTCAGTTATAATTTTATGTGCAATTAATTTGCCGCAGCAGCCAAACAAGCCACGCGAGCGCCCTCTCCCAATCGTTCTTAATGCATTTCGGCTATCGGCGGCGCCTCGCGGTTGCCAAGCTAATGAGCCTACTCAGTGGCTGTAGTTGTTGGGTGATTTTGATTTTACGGCCGACCTTAGACCCGCCCCACAATTAACTGTGATTGCATTTTTATGGCCACGGCGAAAATAGTGTGGCCTACTTTTCTGGGCCACTCACAGCCTTGAGGCCCGGGCCATTTAGTTGGCAGAAACGTGGCTTAAAGCAGAAGACATTTTCACTTTAAAGTCGATGAACTGGCGGGCAATCATGAGAATGAAGTCCGACAGGGAAACGTCTGAGCATCCCGCCCGTTCGTTTTTATTGTCATCCATATGAAAAGCCAAAATAAAGTTTGTCCTCTTTGACTCGCTTATTATGCGGTTTACTCTATCCGGAAGGGCTACATCGGTTGCTGTCCAGCAATTTTACATGGATTTCCATCTGCCTTCCAAAACAGCGGCTAATGAGTTTAAATAATCCACAAAATTTCCTTCTCGTTTATAGAATATCTGTCATTTTGAAACCTGATAGCTGAGAATTTCAAGAGTATTTAAGCGTCTGCATTCTCCTTCTCCGGTTCGGCATTTGCTGCTCATTTTTGCAGTGAAGCTGGGCGGCATCCTTTGGCTGTCGAGCCAGCAGCCTGGCAGCCACTTACACAGCCATCACGGCCATTGTCGGATTTTATGCCACACGACGACATCGTGTTCGATTGCCCCGCCCCTGGGCGGTCGACAGCCCACCGAGCAATAACTCGACTGCAGTTCATATTCCTGAAGTCAAAGGAACCCAGGCAGTTCGTTTCCCACATCCGAAATGCTGCTCAAAGTGTCCGGTGACAGTTGTCAATTTGGGGAGGAAACTTCTTTCGCTGCCCGATGGGCTGTGGCCGAAAATGGCCGAGAGTCTTCAATTAGCTAATTGCTGTAATTAAATGTTTTGCTAATGTCGGCATTTCATTTAACTAAGCGCAAGATAATGTAAATTGTGTAGGCCCCATCGCCATCAGGGCATCGGGTTCGGTGGCACGATTATTGCGGTTGACATAGTCGCCGAGGCGGCAGAGCGACAGGGCCGCGTTCGGTTAATGGCAAATCGAACATATTTGCATATGAAATGAGCAGAGAATCGAAACATGGCGACGCCCGGGCCACGCACACGAGCCCAGGGATTGGCCTGGCCACGTATCGGGAGAAAAAAACAGCGCCGCACATAACGCACCGATTTCCGGTTTAGACAACGTCACATTAGCCTCCCCCCGCGCATCCTTTCCCCCAGGACTCCAGCCGAATGAGAGCGCTGCTTGGTTGGGAGATAAACCGATGCCGTCATTTTTTTCGGGAGGGTCGCTGGGGCGAAGCTCGTGATTCCCGCTTATTATGCAGAATTGAAGCCATCATAATAACTGTTTATGCTCATAATGAAGCGCATACACACACACAGTGGAGCACACGGATAAAGCAAGTCATTGAGTCAGCCGGCCACGCGGCGTATGCACAATGCCGTCAAATGAAATTAAATCGCAATTCCCCATGCCAGTTCGAAAGTTCGTTTGAAAGACAAACCAATTAAGCATCCCAACCCTGACCACGGCCAGGGCTTAATTACCAAGACGACCAATGGCCGGGACTGCGACGTTGGGCGAAGCGAAAAGGGAAAACTCAAAATGGTTTACAAATTTTAATAACTTTGTTTGTCCATCGCCGAAAAGAATGCACAACAAGGCAAAAAAATGTAAATTAGTTTACAAAGATTTAAAATGACGAAGGACTCGGCCAACAACAAAAACGAAGAGGTGCCCAGTCGACTTTAAGCTTAATCGCCGCTCGCCCATTGACAGCAGAATTCTGAGTTTTATGAAAGAAAAATTCCATCGGGAAATTAACATAAAAAAAGGATTTGCGCGCTAATTTAACTTTAATGCAAACCCGACGGCCACACAGAAATCCGGCGGCAGGCAATGACGCAGCGGAAGCAAAGGAGAACCGACAACCGACATTACGTCACTTTTATCTGGACTCCTCGGCCGACTTTTATTTATTGCATTATTAGTGGCTCTAAGTAAAAGATCGCCGCGTCAAGGGTCCTTTTCGGTCTCCACTCCGCCTTCTTCTTTGACATTTTTTGTTCCTTGCTTCCGTGTTGTCGCCTTCGCCGCCTCCGCCGTAGTTGCCGCCAACAGCAAAGTGCTAATGCCCCAGGCTAATTATGCGTCATTTGTTAGTCAGTTTTTTTTTTTCTGACCGTGCTTATACTCTTTTCTCGCCGGTTGCTGGCTCTGTTCTTAAGTGCCAGCCATTTGAAAATTCCTTGTCTAATTTTGCGTGCTTCTTTCTGCTTTCTTACTTGCAGGTCCGCCGGTGCTCTCCGAGGCCATCATGGGGACCCAGGGACGCTTGCCCTGCAACGTCACCCCGCCGATTTTTGAGGATCGTGTGGCCCTGGTCATTTGGTACAAAGTCGGTCTAAAGACTCCGATTTATAGGTAAGCCAGCCCCCAAACCAAAACTGCCAGACCGAGAGACCATCCAACCGCAGACACGCCCACTTACAACCCATTGCCCGGGTTCCCATGTGGACGGGTGTGTCTATAAATAAACGGAATTGATTATCTCTCACACACACAGACGCCAACGTGGCGAGAGTAGAGAAAAGTTTGGCTGCACTCAACCCGAGAAATCTGCTGTTGTCAGTTGAGTTGCCGCGTCGTCGGCGGCTTCCATTTTTTGATTTAATGCCTGCTAATTAAGCAATTTCTGTAGCCGCTGTTGTTTGTGGGTGTTGTTTGAGTTGCTGCAGCCGCCATTAAATTAGCATAACTAGAAAATTATACACACTCCAGTGGCGTTGGCGGCGGCGCCCCACCGCAGCTGGCGGTCTGATAAAAACCCGTCGCCGCCATCGATGGCCCAAGGTTATGTATCGTGCATTCGGCATTCCAAAGAAACTTTTTCAATTATTCATGTCTAACATTTTTGGCATTGTAAGTTGCGGCGGCGGCGTCGGGCTCGGCCTCTTTTCTCTTGCCGTCTGGCAATGCCGCTGAACTAACGGTAGCGGAGAAACCAACGCATGCAACATCAAAGGAGGAAAACTTTAATTGGATTTAGGTTAGCCGCCTCAGGCTGTATGCGTGTGTGTGTGTGTGCGGCCGTCATGTTGATTAGTTGAGATTGCCAGCCACAAACTGGAGCCGCTCACCCCGTCGACCTCTTTACCGCTTGGTTATCTCGCCGACTCGACCTCCATTGACAAGCGGCTGAAACTAATTGAACTTCAGCACTTCAAGGACTTGCAAATGACTAGAGCGAAATAGTAATTAGCGTTGCGTAACGACAGCCCAGGGACATCCAAGGATCCGTTCTGCCACTCATCCAGTCGGCCGGGCAAGCGCCTCTTATTTGTAATTAAAAACCACTCAGCAAGTAAATTAATCATAAAAAGAAAGAAACTTTCATTCTTTGTCCTTTGTATTTTGACTTCCCTCAACTGCCACGCCTCCCCTTCGGTCAGCTGCAACAACCAGAAAAGGAGAAGAGCTGGCAAATTGAATTTTCACTGTCATTTCATTGGACGCCAGCATTTCAGTTTCTGTGTGCTCCTCATCGATTTGCCCGAATCACAAGGCCACAAGAAATGTGAGGATTGCAGCTCCTCATGTTCCCTCTCATTATGCCAACAAGCTGGGAAATGTAGTGGGAGTCCCAAGTCCGAAAAGCCCCGACAAAAGGACGGTAAATATACAAATTGTATTAAGCTGAAAAAGGGCACCAAAGCAGATCCCAGAAATGGAAGTCCAGCAGCTCCAAGACTATTTTCAGTAATAGGAATTTCTCCAAAATCGATGTTATCTTTAGCTAACTCGGGTAGCCAACCCCTAGATATTTTAGTTTTTTTCAAAAGAAAAAAGAATTAACCAATCAAAAACATCGTCTGATCCTTTGCTGAAATTATTCTTAAAGTCAACGTTTTAATCGGCACTAAAGTTCGACTTTGTGGGATTGAGTACAGCTGCTTTAAACTGATCCTGCCCCCATCTCTCCACATTTAAAACATTCCAAAGCCCAAAGGTCAGTCAGACTTTCCAAGAATTAAAAAAAAAAAAAACTCACAAAATTCTATTTAAATTCGTCGCTTTGCAGTATTAAAAAGGACTCCCTGCAAGCAAATGGCGGCCTAACAACACCCGGGAGAATTTTAAATGCCACCCTCAAGTCGATTAAAAAGTCTGGTTTGCGGGCATTAAAAGTTTCTTTGCTGTTTCTTTTCTT
The DNA here is from genome assembly GCA_037075105.1 of Lissocephala sabroskyi. Taxonomy (NCBI): domain Eukaryota; kingdom Metazoa; phylum Arthropoda; class Insecta; order Diptera; family Drosophilidae; genus Lissocephala; species Lissocephala sabroskyi. Next base: position 48,797 of record JBAMCP010000270.1, read on the forward strand.
CGGGGGCCCCTAAAAGAAGTCGAGGCTTAAATTCGAGAGCCAAGCACACGAAAAGAACAAAACAGACCGCTGCCTACTTTGCGGCGCCGCCTTCGCACTGACCTACGTCACGCCCCACACCCGCTGCCGTTTAAGCCCGACAAGCCGCCGAAAAACTTTGCCGCCTACACGGCATTCATAAACAACGGCAGACACTAAATAATGGACAAGCCGAATATGCGACTTTGTTTGGGGAACTGTTGGGAAAAAAAAAGAAATTCGCAAATTGCCGGCGAGGCAGTCAAAATAAACAAATTACAGGAGACGGGCGGAGGGAACATTGATTGAGTCGTTGTTTGGGGAGTCAACAATCGAACGAATCGATCCAAAATTACAAACTAAAACAATAAATTAAGCCAGGTGCTGTTGCCGCTGGGACGGGGACCAGGACAAGGACATTATTAATTCATTCGAAAACCCAATTACACAGCTCTCAAAAGTTCTGCCGCCTCTCCCGACCCGGCGAGTGAAATTTTACGCGGCTTTAAAAACTTTTTCTCGTTCGTTAAACGTGCCACGCGCGTGTGTGTGTGTGTGTGTCTGGCTTTTCCACTAACAGCCACATAAATTTCACTGATGTTTTCCATTTCTTTTTGGTTTTTTGTTTTTCCTCTCGCCAACAGCGTCGATACAAGGGACTCGAACTTCTCGGAAGGCACCCACTGGTCGGACGAAACTTATCGCGAGCGGCTGTCCTTCAGCGTGGAGGGACGTGCCGGCACCCTGTCCATCCAGGCGACCACCGAGGAGGACACCGGCGAGTATCGCTGTCGAGTGGATTTCCAGAAGAGTCCGACACGCAACTCCAAAGTGAATTTAACTGTCATAAGTAAGTAGACCAACCCATCGGCCCACCCTGTGGACTAATTTGTAAGCAGGCAGGAGAAGGACCGCAGTTCGTCGTTTAGTTTGTTTAAAAGTTCGCTTGGCCAAAGTTCTTAAAGCGCAATGCAGTTGGGGTTCGGTGGAAGTTTATGCCTTGAATTGAATTCGATCCACTTAATGGGCGACCCATCCACCGCATCTTCTGCAGCGGAGCATTAAAATTTATATGCATTTCTTAGCAGGCGTTTTAGCTGAAATATATGACCATGTCGGAGCCACCGACAGCTGGGCAAATATTGTCGGTGGCCACCTCTGCATCCCCCCGGCCACTGGGCGGGTGGCTCTGTGTTTTTGCCAACTGGGCCGCCGCCCGAACGGAACAGAACGAGAGCCGGAAAGGGGGACGTGTTTGTGACATGTGAAGCGTAAAACCGACCGGCAACTTTCTATGTCGGTTGCCTGGCGCAAACTTTAAAAGAAGATATTAGATTAAAAGTTGGGGGAGCCGAGGCCGGCGGCGCTGCCGGGTGGACAGTTTAGACAACTTGGCTGTAGCTAATGCGACCGGTAACAAGCCCAAGACAAGCAAATTCAAGTGGAAGGCCAACAAAAAGACGCCAGTCAGCGACGGCGGTGGATGGGCTGGAAGATTGAGATGTGTGCGAAAAATGGTAGGAAATCTGGTGAGTGCAAAAGCATCAGGAAAATTAAAAGTGAAAAAATGCAAACAAATGCCCCGCCCCCTCCGACTTCCGACGCGTGCCAGCAGCCGTTTTCTTGGCCGCCGCCCAACTTTCCAGACCGCCAAAGTTTCCGGCTGCCCTAAGCTCAAAACAGTGGCCGAATTTGCGAATATTAAAAGTTTGCCCAACACGTCAGGCAATCTCTTGATTTCTCTGCCAATTAAAGAGGGAATTTTCGCCTTTCCTTTCCGCAGCGCCCCCCGAGTCAATTATTGTGCTGGACAGCAAAGGAGCCACGATCAAGGACCACACGCTCGGCCCCTACAACGAGGGCTCCATCATCAACATCACATGCGTGGCCATTGGCGGTAAGTACAACCCGAAATCGGGGAAGTGATTTCGTTTTATATTTAATTTCGAATTGCTGAAATGTCTGTCGGCGGCGGCGGCGGCGAGGGCGAGGGCGGCAGTGCACGTGAGCACAATGGCCACACAAATTGCAATGAGAGCACTTGAAAATTGCTAAAAGCCAAACAGGACAACAAACGAAACAGCGAAAGGCACTTCTAACCCCGCCACCCGCCTCGGGGACGCCACTGGGCCACTTCTGAGCGCATAAACAAACAGCCCCCACCAGCCCAAGCGGGGCACGTACACGCCCAGGAGGAGTCTACAACGAGCACCGAGCAACTGGAGAGTCTGAGCCGCACGGCAAACATATCAGTGACATGGCCACTTGAGAGAGAGGCAAGGGTGGCGAGGTGGGGTGTGCTGCCAGCCGCAGATGCTTGAGTTGCCATCGTCGCCTCCGTTGAGCGGGCCACTCAATAATTTTCAACTTTTCTGGGCTTTTCTGTGCGCAGGTCGGCCACAGCCAAGGGTTACCTGGTGGCATGACAACACCCTGTTGGATAGCTCGGCGCATCCGCTGTCGGATCGTCGGGTGGGCAATGTCCTTTCCCTGGGCAAGCTGAAGCGCAAAAATCTCCACATGCAGCTGACGTGCCAGGCGGCCAACAATAATTTGACAAAGCCAATTATCAGCACTGTTGTCCTCGACATGAACTGTGAGTAGCCTTGTCTTTCTCTAATGAACGCAGAGTCCTTATCGGCCATGCCACTCCCTCTTCCCTGTTTTGCTGTCGTTTCGCAGTACGTCCGTTGATTGTGAAGCTCCAGGGAGAGAATCATCCGCTGTCGGCGGAGAATTCTTATCAGCTTAGCTGCGTTGTCATCGGCTCACGTCCGGCCCCGACGGTGACCTGGTGGAAGGGCAGCACTCCCATGAAGAATACACATGAAATTGTAAGTACCGTTTGGCATCTTAAACATGCAAAATTCCCTGTCCCACCCCCCACACCCAGAGAGTCCCGGCAAACACTGCTCGTTGCTTGCTTTGCGGTAATTGAAGTCGGTTTGACGGCAGTCACGTAGCCAGCTTCAATTAAAAGTAACCCGAAACCCGCTACAGACCCGCCCCCTTCCGCATCACCCAAAAAGGGAACCAACCCATAGACCCATGGACCATCAAGCAGCTGCACGTGCCCGGCCCCAATCAGCATCGGTGGCCAAACAACCCCGCCAAGGGCGGCAAGAATCCAACCCTTTTGCTTGCGCCATCTTCGGCATCTTGTAAAGTGGAAATTGCTGGCTTATTGTTTGCTTTCTTACAGGCCAATCCGGACGGGAATATGACCACCTCGGTGCTGACCTTCATACCCACCATTGACGATCGCGGCAAGTTCCTGTCCTGCCGCGCCGAGCAGTCCATGATACCCGAATCGGGCATGGAGGATGGCTGGAAACTGGATATCTATCGTGAGTTTACATTTCAATGACAAACAACCCTTCAACTGCATTATTAATTTGAATCGCAGCTAATTGAATGGCTGGCTGGCCGAATGAGCTGAGTCGTCTTCGGCACATCAAAGTTGGCGATGGGCCTTTTTGTCGGCCCAATTGGCCATCTGTTTATCTGTCTGTTTGCAAGTGGAGTTGGCTATTTAGCAGTCTCAGCTTACAGGTGGCGAATATTTAATATTTAATTTGGGGTTCGCGGACCCGCCCAACTTTTAATGAAAACGAAAGCTGAGAGGCAAAATCTGAGAGACTGAAAGACTTCGCTTTAAATTTTTTCGGGTTGTTTTTGGGGCGGCCAGCAAACTTGTGGCAAGTTTTGGCAAATTAATTTCCAGCCGGCCAAACTTTGCCGTAAACTTTGGCGAAAGTATTTTCCCCCAACCACTTTCTCTCCCCCACAAAAAAGTCCCCAACGAGCCGCAAACGAGGAACGAAGAGCGTGGGGCAATCGCGCTTTCTTTGCAGTTTTTGACCCGTTTTGTTGAGAAATTTAAATACGGATTCGGACCACCGACCATCACCATCACCGTAACCGTAACCGTGGGCTTTCAATTCACTTTGTTTTCCCCAACGATTCCAGGCCAATGGCTTGGTGATTTTGTAAGTCGGCGGCCGCCTCACCTCAGCTCGTTTGCCTGTTTGCCCAATTTGATGGATTGCCTAATGGGCTTAATTTTCCAGCCCAGGACCCACTTCTGATTTAATTAAGTTAAAAATTTACTTGTTTAGGACTCCGGCCGATTGGGCATTTCGCCCTGCTCACTTGGCGCTTTTTTCGCCAGCCCTGACCAGCCCAAAACAGCAAGCAGACAGGACCAAAGTAAACCCAGACTGCGAATAAAAGACAGGTAGACAGCCCAACCGCCCTAATTGCCGGCTACCCAGACGGTTAAGGGCACCATTGACGCTTTGGCTCGGGGAAAAAACTTCGGAAGCGCTTACAACTCGACAGGAGGCAAAGTTCGCCCAACTTAAATTGGCTAATTTGTTAAAATTATAAATGTTCACACCTTCCGAAGGATAAAGCAGGCCTTTGCCTATTTTCGACCCACAGCCCCACTAAGCTACTCTTTCAGTTATTAATACTTTTATAGAGAATTTTATAATTAATTTCGGCTTGTTTGTCGGCAGATATTCCTGTGGTCAGCCTGGAATTGGGCACCAACTCGCTGAACTCGACTCTGCGCGAGGGCGTCGACGTTTTCTTTGAGTGCAACATCAAATCGAATCCGTGGATCTATAAAGTCAGCTGGCGACACAATGTAAGTAAACCCTAACCCCTTTTCAGTTTTCTGTGCTCCTTTGCGTTGTTGAAAATACAAAAATTCGCCGACCGCCACAGGCAAGTCAGAAATTTCTCGCTCTCTCAATCGACAAATACAAAGTTGAAGGGACGGCGGGGACCCCCGGAAAATCGATAATCGTGTGGTATATTGAAAACATAATTTTCATTATGTTTCACGCATAAATTGCCCACCGGCAGTACAAAAACCCCAAACTAAACGCCTACCAGGCCGGGCGGGAAGAGAAGGAAAAAAAATGGCCCCTTTCCCAATCGACGCTGACGGCGGCGAAGGCGGACATATAAATTTATAGAATTTATTATTGAATTATTGAAAGGTGAATACACTTAACAATTCACGCTGCCAGGTTGACTGGCTTTAAATTATGCAGTCCGCCACAGACACGACCCTGGCGTCGGCGTCGGCGTGGGCCCCGGGGGCGTATGCGCAACGCAACATGAAAGTGTTATTAGCCTCAATTTAATTTATTTCGTTTTGCAGTTATCGGCAAATTGAAATTAATTCAATAAATTATTGAACGCTCAGCCAGGCCCGGACATATTTATTGCCCACAAGCCTTTGCAATTTAGCGACTAAAAATGGATATGAAATTTATATTTTTATTTACTTTTGCAGGGCAACATTTTGGAGAACAACCCCGCCGAGGGCATCGTCGTGGCCAATCAAAGTCTCGTCCTCCAGAACGCCCGCCGCGCCCGCAGCGGCATCTACACTTGCGTGGGCAGCAACCGGGAGGGCGATGGGGAGAGCAATCCCGTCCAGCTCGATATCCGATGTAAGTGCGCCTAGCCAATTAGGCCGGCTCGAATAACAATAAATGAAATTATGTGTAATACCTTCTGGCTGGCAATTTGTCAGTCCGTCGCCAGGCAAGACAAATGCAGTTTGCCTGCAGCTTCA
>JBAMCP010000270.1:54507-67868 GCA_037075105.1 Lissocephala sabroskyi
TTTTGCTCATCAGTTGCTCCTGTGTGCCGGCCAGGCCAGCGGACCGCTTACAGCTCCGGTCGGCATGAGACCGTGAAAATCGCCTGCGAAATTGAAGCGAATCCGATGGAAGCCACATATGTGTGGAAATTCAATGCATCCCACGGCGAGACAGTTGACATTCCCGCCTCGCAAGTGGCTGTGGATCGTGGCCGCAGCATCGCCCACTACACGCCCAGCACCGAGAATGTAAGTAGCAATCTATTCTGGCGAACTGCCGGAGGGCCAGGGAAATGAATTGCCATTGAAATTGACTGGCAACGCCGACCCAAACCGGCAGAAAAACCCAGTATAAATCAGTTCCTCTCCCCCTCCTCCACGTCATCGTCGTTGCCGCCGTCGTCCTTGGGGCGGCACATAATTTTCCAAACGAATTGTGGTTTTGAATTTTCAATTAAGATTGAAAAGGTGCGACAGCCGCGCCCTCGCAACTGCCGCGCGTTGCATGCATAAATTAAGTGAACGTCACCGCTGTTATGTATTGTGTCCTGGCAATACCGTTAACCTGTAACTTGTCCGTCTTCCTTGCAGGACTACGGCACCCTGCTGTGCTGGGCCACCAACGAAATGGGCGACCAAACCGAGCCCTGTGTGTACACAATCGCGCCTGCAGGTGAGTTGAGAGGGCGGCACAAAGATCAGCTCCGGGTGTCCAGTCAGGTTGACTTCATTGCGGCCTCGGGGCTTTGTTTGCGTTGGGGCAGCTGCCGCCCAGTTGGGTGGATGAGCATCTGGTCGGTCAGCTTTGCGGGTCGTTGCTGATTTGCTAATGATTTTTGGCACTTTGGCACGCCTGCTGTCGGATTAGCTAAGGGGAAAAAGTTTTTGTGGCCGCTCGTTCCACTGCAGAAATTTGCAAAGTGAACAATTTTGCAATTTGTTGCTTGGCTGGGCCCTCTGGTAACAATCACATTTGTTCTCTTCCCCGTACTTCCCACCTCGAAATGGCATCGGAACTGGCCGTAGGCGAGCCCGATCCTTTGTTCAACTGCACGCTGCTCAATCAGACATCGACAGGCTTTCAAATCGAATGCACTGAGGGCTTCGACGGTGGACTGCAGCAGGATTTTATAATGGAAGTTTACGTGAATGGAACGACACGACATCCCAAAATTTACAAATCAAAGTGAGTAGAATCGAATCCCAAACATTCCTCCCATACACACGCACACACTCGCACAGTCACAGTGATGCCAAATGCAGTTGAATTGGCAGTAGAAACCGACTAACGGGAAATTGAATTGGGGGTTTCTGAAAAATTTTCCAAAGTTTCGAAAACGACAAAGTAAATTTGATTGGGGCGTAAGATAGTTTAGAAATATTTGGACTACGATTATGATTATATGAATATTCGATATCACACGATATTAATTTGATATTTTGATTGAATACTCATACTATCTCTTACTTAGCTCAGAATTGGATAGCAAATGTTTTAATTTATCGATATTGCTCGAATAAGCACGGCGCAAGGAAATCGAAGGGAAACTTCATATCTCATCGGAGATAATGAATAAAATTTGTTAAGGATTATTTTTCCCACATATCAGTAACTCATCTTATTCAAATGGAACAAAACTGCCAATTAATTTAGAGGCCTGCTGATTTTTTAAGCAGACAGGCTGACGGGTCTCCTTATAAATGTGAAAAAGAGATCAGATCATGAAGTTCTAAGACTTTCAACATCTAAAATATGCTTTGATAGTTTGTTAACTTAATTGAATTTAAAGAGTTTTGAATTAATAAATATAAATATTAGAAAAATCATTAAACTTAATAAGAAAACCTCGAAAAGGCATTGGCTAGATTTCCAAACGTTGGCCGAAAATATTTGGAGCTGAAATGGCATCTCTGATATGGAATCACAGACCGTGTGACTTTTGCATTACAAGAAACCCAACCAGGCGGACCATCGCATGTCCTGTTCCATAGGCCAGCCTCCCCCCTGCCCCCTAACTGCTTCACTCTTGTCGCCCTGACACTGCCACACTCATTTATCGTTCGCCTTTTTGTGGTTTTCTTTTCCCTTGTCTTTTGAACGCTTCTCCACTGCACAACCAACAACAACATAAACAACAACGACGATGTTGGTCTAAAATCGATTTGATGCGCATTACATGGAACATGGACACGAACCCCCATCGACATTCCGCATTTGGTCGGTCGGCTGCCCGGTCGATCCGTGTACAGGACGCCCTACTTTGAGGTGCGCGGTCTGGTGCCCGGAATGGGTTACAATGTCTTCCTCATAGCCCACAACAGCAAGGGCCGCAGTAATGCGACCATTTTGCAGGTCTACACGCTCAAGGACCCGGAGAAGCAGACGGGTAAGTCGAAGCCCCCATCTAGCCAAAATTGCAAACCGGACGGAAGGAAAGGCTCGAACAAGAGGCAAATAACCTGGCCGTTCCTGTCGGCCTGAAATTTCATGCATGTCTTGTCGGCAATTGCGATTGCCCAGAAATTAATTGGCGCTGGCTTTTTATTTCCTTATGCTAACCAGCATTTGATTTTGCATGCCCTTTTCAGTTAAACTTATATTTACAAAATCCTATCTGCCTCAAAAGCCCCTAACCAGCACCTTTGAGTCCCTAACACCGGCAACCTCCAGGCCGGGGGTGAAAACGGCAGCGACTACCCTTCCCGTTGACTGTGTGTGCGACGAGGATGAGGCCCCGGGAAGGCCTGATAAGGGGAGAGTGCAGATATTTGGGGGAGAGTCCAAGGAGTCCGACGAGTCTGAAGGTAGCGGGCAATTCGAGCCAAACATTTTTATTTTATTCAAATTGTGAACGGCAAATTGAAGTTCCTTTAACCACGAGTTCCACAAATGTTCCTTTTATTTTACCTTTTTATATATTTGTTTTTAGTTTCAATATTTTTAAATAAATGAATTTTAATTTCAATGCATTCTTTATTTCTTTTTATTATTTGTATGGATATTATTTATTATTTTTGTTTTGTTTTAGATTTTATTGCTTTTTAGTGATTTAAAACTTTTTTTTTAATTTACTTTATTAATGACCTGAGTTGTTATTAACCGTCTCATGGTTTCATTCTACTTCCTTGATTTACTCGACGGCAGTCATAATTTCGTTTAGTTGCTAATTTTCTCTTTTCCCTCACAAACAGTTTTTTATTTACAATTTGTAACATTATTGGGTTGGATTCATTTATGGTTTTATGTTTTGTATGCTTCGCATTTTAATTTCTTTTAGAGAAATCTCACACTCTTTCTCACTTCACTACAAATAGATATTTTCTAGAACTTTTCCGATATAATTTCTAAATTGTAAAACATTAAAAATCACTTCTTTTTTTAATATTCTTAACAGAAATATACTATAGTTTTTTATCATTTCCAAAAATTTTTTTCGGAAACTCCATTTATCGAAATCAGTTGCTCTCGTTTTCTTAATTAGATTATAATCAGATCTGCAGTTTAAATGCCTGTGAATCAGACAGAATAAACAATGCCCCGAGCCGGAAGGCCTTCGAGGGACCCTCGCATTCAAATTTAGAGCCCCTCATCCCCCGCCCGCGTGTATGCAGCTCATTAGGGTGGCACTGAATTCAAGGCACGTGCATGGGAACGGACAATACACCCACCCACTGCCAACGTTACGTAGTTAGCAGCTCATAAAACAAAGCACATGAAAAGTAGACACGAGTCCCTTTACCCCCTGCCCATTCCCCACCAAGCACACACACCCAGCCATGGAGCGAGGAGAAGAAAATATGCAATGCCGGAAGAGGGAGGGGAGCCGTAATTTGTATGCCCGCAGACCTTAAAAACTTACCATCTGCTTTCCATCTCTTGCACGCTCGACCGGCAGACCTTTCGCTGGCCTATGCGCCCGTCATCGAGGACATCCGGCCGTTCCTGGGCATACTGGCCGGCATTGTGGGCAGCATATTTCTGGTGGCCCTCATCATTGTGGTGGTGGTGCGAGTTCGCGGCTCGTCGGGCCGCGATCGCAATAATTACTCGCATCCGGGGGCTGGCACCGGGAACGGGAACACCCCGACCACCGGCAACGGCGGCCTCATGCTGGGCAGCAACAACAATGGCAGCCTGGGCATCGGCACGCTGGCCCACAATGGCGGGCAATCAGTGCAGGACATGCATCGGATTGGCCGCGAGACATGTCACGTGACGAGCAGCCTGGACAGCATCGACAAAAACCCCGATATTATACCGCAAGGTGAGTATCTAATCCGGGGACAGTCCATGGTGGCTGGTGGCTCTTTTGATGGCCCAATAAAAAGAATTGAATGTCTTTCCAGACGGCCACGATGTGGACGATGAGTGGACGACAAAGGGACATAATCGGGCCTACGCCACGGCGGCCCTGGCCGAGCAAAACGCGGTGATTACCTCATCGACCTACGATCACATCATGCCCACATATGCGGTCGTCGACAAAAAGTCCGCCCAGACGCCCCACGGTCAATATATTCAGTATAATACGCTTATACCCGTTAGCAAAATGGGCGCTTACGCCAATCAACAGCAACAGCAGCAACAGCAACAGCAGCAGCAGCAGCTTCACCACCAACAGCAACAAAAGGTAGGCGGGGGTAGCCACGGCGTTGCCTCTAATCCGCACTTAGCCGCTAGGCAAACATTTAACCTTTTACAATGGCCACCATGGCCAACGGCCAGCCAGCCGACCGGCCGGGTAACGGACTCCCCGGCCTGGCCGTGGTGGCATCTTTATTTATGGCCAGGTAACCGGGTGGAGGGCTTGCTGGTGGGCGTGGTAGCTGCCACGGCCTCTTCATTGTTATTGTTCTTTTTGTCCACGATATTTGGGTTAAGTGGTCTTTATGCCCCTCCACACACACACACACACACCCTCTCCGCCGGCACTCATCCGGGCCAAGGGCCTAAAGTACAGTTCATTATTTCTGCCGCAATATTGATGGGTGGGCTCAAGTACAGAGTCTGGAGACTTTTGCCTCCTTTCAGGCGATATTACTTACGATTTCTTGATTAAATTTAGCTGCGGCAGATAGACTAAGGACCAGCGGAGCCGGCCTTTCAGAAGCTGAAATAGAGAACATGGAGTCATAATTCGGGTTGCTTTCTAGAACTCTAGAGGTTCCATAAAATAGATTGGGCTAAAGACTTGCGAGTAATATTCCAACGTGGTAGAATGTTTAGCATACTTTCCAGCGCACCTAAGGCATCTTAAAGCAAAGCCAACAACATTAGTATTTGTCAACTCTTTCTAAATATTCAACGGAAATTTTCTAATCTCCCAGACCCGAGTAATTGGGAGACTGTTTTTTTAGCCATCGATTTGACCGTATTACATTTCGAATTAAGTTTTGATTTGGTTCTTTAATTTTTAAGGGCTTTAATTTAAGAAGGTTCGGTTTTCTCTTTAAATAAACACGAATTTCCACTAATTTTCCGGCTTTAAAGACTCTGAGGCTTGAGCAACCCAACTCAGCTCTTTTAAGATTAGCTGGACATCCTGCTTGGCCAGTTTTAATTGCCAATTGCGAGCGAAACCGCCGACCAGTCCGATTCCATTAATCTAAGCCAAAATGCAATTGCAAAACCCCCTCGGCCAGACCCGGCAGACTCCGCGCCATTGGAACAAAATAGGAAACTGAAAATGCACCTGCAAATAAATAAAAGCGAGCGTGGCTGCTCGGGGCTTGCCCGGAGCCAAACTGACCGCCTGAAGGTCGTCCAAGGCGAACAGAAGACACAGCGCCGAGGCAGAAGGTGGGAAGCAGAACCCAACATAATTTGAAAATCATTTAAGTAGAAATTCCTGTGTATGCCTGGGCGGGGCCACGCCCAGCGACAAGAGCAGCCAACAGCAAAGGCAGAGCCGCAACAGCAGCAGCAGCTGCAATATAAATTTTCCATTTGCGAATTTAATAAAAATAAGATGCAGGCGCTAAGGAGCCTGTCCGCTCAAGGACGCCAGGGCCGTGGCCCGAGGACGATCGAAGGGCGTTTTTGTTTGCTTTTGTTGCTGCCGTTGGCGGCGATGTTGCGGCTGCTGGAAATGCAATAAACGGCAAGTGCCCCCAGCCCCCCGCTCCTGCAAAGGGCGTGGCCCATAACACAAACAAACACCACAGCTGGCAGTCTAAGCGCTCATCGCCGTTCAAAGACGTGCGCCGAAGACGGAAGAATGTGTGCAGGACTTGCACCTTGCAATTATGGCAGGCATCTTGATTGACTTCCCCTTTTCCTTTCCTCTTGCAGACTGAGCTCAGCTACGGCGATCTGGGCGGCCCCATGGTCGGCCCGCCCGGCAGCGTAGGCGTCCAGCGCCTGACGCCCTACTGCAGCGCCACCCTAGGACGTCCCCGGCAATCGGAGCTGAAGCGCGCCGAGCCCAACATCTACTCCCAGGTAAATGTCATGATGGACGATGAGATCTTGGCCGACTTGCAGGCGGCAGCAGCGTCCGGCAGCAGCTATGTGGCCGGCGCTGTGGTCGACAATGTGGGCGGCATCAAGCGCGCCATGTCAGGCTCCACGCACCTGCCCAGCTACGCGACGCGCGTGTAGAGCGGACGGTGATTTGTTTGTTTTTTGGTTGAATTGTTTTTTGTTTTTGTTATGCTTTTGATTTGTTTATTGTTTGAATAAATGGTGAAAAGTTGCTGCCGCTGCTACGCCATCAAGAACTTCCAGTGTTTGCGGGCGGGGCTACGACTTCGTGTGATGGCTGCCTCATTACGGGCCAAGGCAAAATTGTTTGCTTTTGCTGGGAGAGGGAATTGAAGGGATTTTCATTTACTTCCCAAAGCACACACTCATACACATCCATATAAACTCAAGCAGGCCCCCATGCACCACGACGAGCAGGCAAAATCAATTACATGGCCTGGCCAACAGCTTCGGCTGTGGTCTAATGCAGCCGGCGAACGAACTCAATAATGTCCTGGCAGTGCTTGGCTGCTGCAAAATTTATTTGCCTTTATTGACAAAAATTGCTCAATATGAGGAGTCTCTGATTTCCAAATCAATTGCATTCGGCTGCCGCCCCAAACACAGACGGGATGCGATTTTTCATTTGGGCATTTCCGGATGAGCTCGTCCGTAAAACTCCTGCTTCATCACCAACATGCCCATCGATTTGTGTTATGTTTCCTTCGAAATTCCTCGTCCGGACCAAATCAAGTACCATTTTTATGGGTCTCTCTGGTTGCTGTTCTTGCTTCCGAGTTCTTTTGTGGCCAAATAATAACAGAAGACTTGAACAAATACCGACCATATTTAGGGGCGCCAGGTTCACTCCCATCCCCTCTGGATGGGTATTGTTTTGTGGGGCGTCGTTGTCGTTTATTGGATCGCACATTCAGTGCTGGGCGTTGGGCTGACTTCGATTGACTCCGAGTTGATTATTTTAGTATTGTTCGGATAATTAATTCAATTTTCTGTGTGAGCATTGTTCCTGCTATTTGTGGGCGATGCGTCGTGTTCGGTGTGATTTGTGGTCTAGTTTTGGATTCCAACTGCACGAGGAGCTGGCAATTTTTCACCCCGCCCGGGAATATGCAACGGAAATTTAGCAGTGTTTTTCCATTTCTCTTGCTCGCCGGTCCTACAAACTTCAGATCAAAGGCTCCCGCCCCCGCACAGTTTCGGGCGGCAAAATCAATGAATTTTCAAATTGCCCGCCAGGCGCTTCTAAGGACTTCCTTTTATCATCCACAAGTGACGGCCACACTGCCCACCCCACTGAAAAAATCACTTACCCGAGAAACTAATTTAATATTGATATGCCGTTTGTTTATTCACCATTTCCTGGGGACGGTCAAAAACACTCGCTTGCCTATTAGGCCCACCGAGAGTTGTTCGCTTTGCCGGCGGCGGCGGCCCGTTCGACGGCGGGTGGAGCATCATTATTTTAATGTATTTAACGCGAAAATTAATTTCATTAAAAGCACGTTGAGCGCCTCCCACACATGCACAATATAAATTGTAGCCACAAAACCGCCACGCCCCCCACACTCGCCTCGCACCCACTCACGCACACGAGGCCAGGCAAGCGTATAAATATGCCATGCACAAACATTTGGTCAGCAACACACCCACTCACGCAGTCGCGAGCTCGACACTTACCCACTTATGCACCAATACATGAACAACTTTTGACTGCCTGTGTAAGTGGTGGGCGAGAGTGCAGCCCAAGTGAGAGTAAAGCGCCGGCGGACCGCGGAGAATACAATTTGTGCGTCCCACCGCATTTAGACGCTTAGCAACCGCCCAGCCACCTGCCCTTTTCCACATCCGCAACTGCTCATCTGTTCTCTAATAAAATGCGGCACACCAAGCACCTGCCCACAGAAGGCGCGAGTATATAATAATTTGTCTATGAACAGCAAGAAAAACCATTACCCCTTACCCCTTACCCTTCTTCTGTGCCTCACTGCTGCACAAATTGAGAAGTCTGCAGCTCCTCCCGGCACAAAGTAGAGCTCAGTGGCGTCCATACGAGCGCAGGAGGAGGGCGGACCCCTGAGCACCCTGTAATTAGACCCCCGTCGCAGTTTGCGCGAAATGTAAATTAAGCATTTTGGCCATACAAACAACCGGGAGGTAAACAAGCGTCGCGGAGGTCAGCCCGACGGCGCTCACACCTCCAGCCCCGGCAATCGCTCATGTCAAACTTTATGCATATAAATTATGGAAGCCCTGAACCGATTTCACTCTCTCGCTCTCTCTTTCTGGGCGCCCCGGCTACTTGCAGATCGATCTGGCCCATCATCCTATGTACTCAACGAGCCCCATGTTTGGGACTAACACCACCATCACCGGTGTCACCATGTCACATCCATCACAATTGGCGACCTTCTCGCCCACACCGCCGCCCCCGATATTCGCCCACAGCGTGGTCGCCACCGGGGATGGACTCCTGCAGCCGGTAACGGCCAGCAATGGGCCAGCGGGCGTGATGTGCATGGGCCTGGTGGCCACCTCTTCATCGGCAACGGCAGGCCCCGGCTCCCTCCAGCAGCAGCAGCAAGCAACGCCCCCTGGCGTGGGCGGAAACGGAAGCATCGTTGGCGTCAACGTCGGCGTCGGCGTTGGCGTCGGCATGAGTCTTTATGGCAGCGATCTGGTAAGTGTCAGTTTGATGTACTATTTCTATTCCTTACCCAGACTTCTCTGGTAGTCCCGAGCAGCCTCGTAGTGATAGGGGCGGGTGGGGTGGTCGTTTAACAGGCAAAACGCTGAGGGCATCAGTATGCAAAGTGGCGCCAGAGGTGGTGGCGTGGAGTGGGCGGCTGTGGGTCGGCATTTATCTTTTTTCCTTGGTAGGGGGGAGGCTGAGGAGTCTTTTGTGTTATTTTATAAATGGTGGGACTCTTCGGTGACTGAGCATGGGGATTTGGTTGTAAAAAATTTAAGAATACCAAAAACAAAATCGATTCGGCTGAGATTTCCAAAGGACTCTTCCCAGAAGTCCGAAGACCGGATCTGATGCTTGTTAACATCAAATATTAAACTGCCTTAAAAATAAAGAAATGTCCATCTGCGGATTGGGGTCAAACGGCAACTCACTGAATCTTAGAGGAATTTAATAAATTGATTGACAGTTTAGATAGAAATTTAGTTGTTCAAATTATTACGAATTCGGTTCGGGATTTAGCTACAGTAAATTTTTAAGCTTCACTACTAAGTTCAATTTTAAAATTCCTACCAAGCAGTTGTCCTTTTGAATACGAAGCCAAATCCTAAGGCGATTACAGATCCCAATAAGTAAACAGATTTTCCGGCTTTGCTTTATGGGATGTGCTGCTTATTTAAGAGTTAACCCCATCACGATAATTTTCTTTGTCTGGCGCTGCAATGGCGCTGCTCAGAGCTTAAAATTTTAAAATGGCGCTTCATCCGGCGCAGGGTTCAAAGCGGTAAATGACCCCAAAATTGTGCACAAAACTGACAGTGGCAGCCGCACTAGAGCAAAAATCTCGCCGCACTCTTCCCTGCCCACATCACCCGAGTCTCCTGCTGGTTACACTGTCCTTTTGTCCGCCTCTCCGTCGGTCCGTGGGTCCGTCTATCTGGCACTATAAATACGCCATTATGTGTACAGTTGGCGACACGCGCATTGCGTTGCGCTTCTGCAGGCCGGTCGACTGCCATTGCATTGTCCTTGCAAACTTTTTATATTACCAAGACCCCTCGGCCCGCCACCCGTGGCGGTCTGCCCTCACCACGCTCTACCTCTGGCGGCCGGGGAAAACAAAGCCAAGAAAAAAATTCCATTGCGTTTTTACAAGAATTTCATGCTAAAGGACACTGCGGTGTGGCAACTTTTGACTCTAATGATTGCAATTATTATGCCGGAGCAGCAAAAAAAGGGAATAAAATAAGGAAAACTCGACCGAATTTACAATGTATTTCATCCATTACATTTTCTTCGCCGAATTCATGTCGTTTCCCCCGTCCGTTCGTCGCCATTTGCGGTCCCGTTGAGTGAGTTGTTGTCTCCTCTCTCGCTCGTTGTTTGCTTTGTGGCTCCTGTTTTTGTGCTGCCTCCCAGGAGTTTTTGAAAAATGTACGCCAAAAGGCAACAGCACGCAAAGGCCACCGTCCACGGGACGGGCCAAGTCGCAAAGTCGGTCGGCCACTCGCTCCCGGGTGGGGTTAACAAATGGTTCGGGATTTGCGCTGAGACAAAGAGGAACCCAAATCACCAAACGAAACACGGACCGGGAACCGAAATACGCCTAGCCCACACGCTCCCACGGAATCCCTAATAGCTGTGGGCACTCAAATAATGCGCGGCTCGTTAATTTTAAAACAGGAAGCGCGGATGCCAGGCCACTTAGGCGGGATGGGTTTGCCCTCACAATTTTGGGGATTTGGGCCTAGTAATGTAATTGATTTTGCCCACTTTATCGTTGCAGCAGTCCAAGTCCCAGCTGAAGACAGTGCCCGAGGAGCTTCACCACCAGCTAAATGGCGACGAGGTGATCCTGGCCTCGCAGGAGCGCAACCATGCCACGCGGTTTTGACGTTAGACCCACGACCGGGCAGAGGAACTGATCTAGGCTGCTGGTGAATCAAAAGACGATTGCAAATTAACTGAAAAAATTGACTATAAGTTTTATGTGATGACCGTGAAGGCAACGCGAAAGGACAACAGTCGTTGAAGGAGCAGAAGAAGGACAGAAAATATAGTGAAATTAAAACTTCCAACTGCCATCTCAGCATTTAGAGAACAAGAGAGCCCCATAATTGGCACTTTTTAAAACAGCAAGGCCTCAGTCTGTCGGTCAACAGATGGAAGTGAATAACAATAAGAAAATCAATGTAAAAAGGGAAGGAAAAATAAAAACATAAATAGAAATTTAACTGCAGGTAAAAGCAACTGGGAAGAGTCCGTGTAAAAATTGAGAACTTACCGTTGAGAGCTCTAAAAAAATATATAGAAAGTAATATTGAATTCCATTAAATGTAAAACCCGAAAGAACTAGTATTAAAATGTGACAACTGAATTGTTAAAATATTTTTAAATTTGCAGCTTTAAGCGCCAGAGAAAAACGAAGAAAACAAAAATTAATCTAAGTATGAAGAAGGAACTTTTAGCTAAGTGAGAACAAATTTCATATTGTTGTTTATTTCCCTGTTCAAAACATACACACACCCACACACACATATACACTAACTAGCTTGTAATTAAAGCCTAAACGTTTATTACAAATAAATCAAATTCATTTACAATCGTAAGGCTCTCCTCCCACGTAGCATAGCGCAAATTGTAAAACTTTTGGGTTCGAGAAACAACCGAAAAATATGAAGAATTTAAAACGACGCAAAAAATAATACGAAATAATCAATGTTCGCCATCGTCTGGCTTTTTATACGTAAAAATGGGTCGGTCATTAACGAAACAAAAGAAAAACAAACAGATAATTAAATAAATGTAAACAGAAAACCAACTAACAATTCGACCCAATGTACACCCTAAGAAACTGCATGTAAAATATTTAAACGACGTAAAGCTCTCCAGAAATTAACTCAAGTTAGTGTGTAAGTTAAGGTTTATCACAGTGGACTAGCTAATAAATTTAATTTAATAAAATGTATTATATAAAATTTCCCGCCAAAGGTGTTTTTACTATCCAGCAACCGCTGCTCCGCATATAATTCCCAATGGGCTTCCTGTTAACCGTTAATAAGGGATCGATTTTTATGCTTAAAAGCGCCAAATTTCCGCTTCGATGGATTGGCCAACGCCGCATAAGCCGATATTCGTTTTAAATATCTTTTCAACTCTCATTAAGCGAATGTTATTATTTTAAAACAAAAGAAATTGTATATAATCTGCCCTTGTAAGCTCTGAACTTCTGTCACTGAATGGGGAGAGTTCCTTGAACTGCAGTCCGCAAATGGAAGCTTATTTATTTATTTTTAGTCGAACCAGCCCTCGACAGGGAGTCTACAGTTTGTGGCAAACTACAGGCTCATTTGAGGCCGGTGCCGGGCCGAGGAGTCAATGACTTTCTGACCGGCAACATCAAATTTGTTCCATCGACCACAGGGGCGACCGACCGGCCCGATAAACATCGTTCAAAAATTGTCAGCCATGTAAATTTTGTATGCGAAAGCACTTAACACCATTTTCGCTTAAGCAAAGCAAACAGAGGGGATTGCAGGACTGCAGGACGACCGTGCGCGGCAGACACTGTCAACCTCATTCCCGGATCGAGCCTCGCCATCTCCTACCTGGCTCCCCTATTTGTATAAGTGTGTGTGCGTGTGTGGTGTGTATAGTCAGGTAGGTGCGCAGATCATCGCCATCATTTGCTATGGTGAGGGAGGCATTGGGGGCTTTCTACATGCTAACCAAATTATGCAAATGCCTGCCGCAACGTCGATGACTTGTAAATTTTGGCGGCTCGGCTCTGTGGCTGTTTAGATTTGAAGATATGCCAAAAGGTAAGTAGACACTCTGCCAGCCAGCCCGCATTTATAGAGCAAATATTTGGGCCCAAGCCCAAGCCATCGAACGGGGAGCAGCCGAGCGGCCCACATGTCAAACAGTTGAGCCGCCACCGCAGACGACCTGTGGTCGTATCCGGAGTGGGCGGGGCCAGGGTCCTATCGAAATCAATTAATCAAACTGGCCACACATAAATTACGAAATTTAAAGGCCTCTTTATGGAGTTTTTTTGGCGGCCGAGAGGTCATCAATCAGAGGGCAGCGGCAGCGAGTGCGTCGGCTGGCGCACACAAATTCCAATCAATTGTATTCTAAATCATAAATAAATATTAAAAATCAATTGCAATACGAGTGGTTGAATCGATTTGTCTGCTTTGTTTCCCACTT